>JAULKM010151002.1:0-17270 GCA_032355605.1 Rubia tinctorum | reverse complement strand
ATGGATTTGTCCTCGACCGACTTTCTGGCAGAGGCAGCCTGTTGGAGGACCTGGAGAATGCAGAATGCTTTTCTGGTCCTCGATTTGATAAGAATGTTCCCGAGTCGGAGGAGGGAAGTTGTTAGCTTCATATCAAGGTGCGTAGATTCAGTTTTGTCATGCAAATTGTAGATATGGATATGTTGCTGTAACTAGTTCGAGTCTGGTGGCAGGCTGGACTGTGTGTGCCAGAACTTTGTATATTGATGAATTTCTTCTGTTTCATGATTAGTTTTTGCCGTTTTAATCATTTTGGTTGTAGAAGTCGTAATGGGAACGTTTAGGCAAAGATTAAATGCCGGAATTCTTACTGCAAAACAATTGTTAACTGCTATAATCCTTGGGGCATGGTGAAATCAGTGAATTTGAGCTTTCCATCTCCATTGAAATGCCATTGCCCATTGGGAATGAAACAGCGAATACCAGTTCTAAATGTGTTTGGTTCCTGTAATAAATTCATATGAGTACATTCTCTGTATTTTACTGTAACAAGTTCAGCATTTTAATTTTTCACAGTTTAAAAAAATAATAAGGCCATTAATCTACTGAATAAACCTTAAATGATAGAATGTGGGGTATTATGTGTCCATCTCTTAAAATAAGTACTTTCTAATAATGAGTTATGAAAAGATTGATGTTTGAACGGTTAAAAATATTAGAAAAACATACTAAAATAATGTAAAATATAAATAATTATAGGAACGAGCTTTGTTATTATTTTATCCAACCGGAAATGCTCCCTATCTTTTTTCGCATATTTTATTTAAATTTTATGATGGAAAGTCTGCGAGAATATAATTCTAAATACTATTTTTAAAATAATTTAAACTAATTTTATATAAAAGCCATTAGACATAATTAACATCTTAACTGAATTTATATATTCTCCTCACCGGACCAGACCATCCACGGACGTGTTAATACTCCCTCCGTTTCACTGAGAGGGTACACTTGTCTTATTGAAATATTTTTTAAATTACACACTTTTCATTTTTCTCAATATTCATTCAATTTCATTATACTTTTTACTTTATACATTTAATTCCAACCAATCATTTTCTTCATATTAATCCAAGAGTCTAAATTTAGTGTGTCACTCTTAGTGAAAGGGTAAACCTACAAAGTCAACAAAGAGACAGAGACACAAAAGGGCTTTTCAAAGACATTGTTATGAATTAATGATCATCATCAAGCATCAAACAAAAGTAATCACAGATGTCTACCACAACTTCTGATGTGACCACACGCATTATTTAACAATTCCCAACGATCAATTTGCAATTTAAAACCAAGAAAAAAAAGGAAATGTTGTGCTAATAAGTGATTAAAAAGAGAGGCCCCATTGTGACTTTTTGTAATTAATCAACTTTGATTGTCAAAATATGTACGACAATAGTCAATAATAAATAACTTACTATTGCTCCAACTCTTTATGAAATCCAGCTGTTCAAGAAAAGGAACGATGGATTTCTACAATCATTAATTTCTATTTTCTCGTTTACACTAATTTAGGGCATGTTTGCCAATGTTTATTTGTACTTTGCTTATAAGTTAACTATATTTTTAGTGTTTGGTAATCTGCTAAAAAAATATTCATTTAAAAAGTATAATCTATTTTTGGGAGAAAAATAAAAACGGATCTCCCCCTAATTTCAAGATAGCCCAAAATAAATCAACTTTGCGCATTTGAAAATATAAATTATAAAATAAAAATAAATGATGGAAGAATAGCAATTTAAATAAGTGAATTGAAGTAAATAAAATAATTTTAAAATAAGAATGAATCAAATATAGAAATGGCGAGATATTCAAAAAAAAGTAGAGAAAGATGGACAATGTATAATAGTTTTTTTAAAAACAAAAAGTCGGTTCCTTCTCATTAGTATAAAAATGAGTTACAATTGGTTTGATTGTATGCACAATCAAATTGTTTCGTTTATCCTACATTTTAGCTGATAACTAGTACTATGCTAGTTTATCTTCTATTACAATTGATACACTGATAAATCAACACCATACCTATGTGAGAAAACAAAGTCTATCCATTACAAGGTGAGATAGATTAATTCCCACATGGATGACTCACACAGAGTGAGTGGGGTGGCCTCCCACTTGAGCTCCACACCAACATGGTGTAATTGAGTTTGCTCCACGCCAACCTGACGTATAGACACATAAAGACCATCAATTATTAGGGGAAGCCGAGTTGCGCCTGGTCAGTCGAACACAACACCCTGATTGCTTTAGTGGCTAACTACACTACTACTAAACTGAAATCGGGGTAAAGGCGCACCAGATCTGAGAGACCGGAGACAAAACATCCCAACTAAAGTAGGAAATATAAACTAGCATAATTTCAATCAAACCAAAATGATGACCCGGTTCATCCTTTACAGACCTGAACCTGCCATCGTCCTATTCGGACGAATCTGACCCACGATGATTAATCGTTGTCAGCGGCGTTTCCGCTGGTCACCACTAAATAAAGAAATACCAGATTTTCCATTTTGATTTTCGTTGGCACAAGGCTAAGTCGTGCACCTCCTCCATCGATGTACTTCACCTCCTGCGGTTGTGCTCCGCCACCCGCGGTCGTGCTTCGGCTCCACTGGTCATGCGCCCCGTTGATGAGCAAACGTCGAGCTGGGTTCCGTCAACTCCGTGTGAAAGCCACTGTTTTTTTCGTGCAACAACGAACACCGCCTTCTCTTCCAGGAAAGCAAGCGAACTCCGTCTTATGGTCAATCTTTTTTTGGGAAGTGTTGGGCTCCTTCTCCATCGCCAGTTGTGTCTTCTTCGCTCGGTGACGAGGTCAAGGCTAGGGTTGTTCTCCAACTTTCGATGTGGTTAACCTTCCATTCACCGTCCGATTTCAATTTTAAAGGTAGAAACTACAGTTAGGGCAGGGAAGTAAAACTATAGTTAGGGTGGGGGACCCGCCGGACAGCAGGATTTTGTGGCGGAGGCAGCCTCCGAGCAAGGTTTTTGGTTTGGGTTAACTTGCAGGTTGGATTGTTTTGGTCAACTGAGGCGGCTTTCAATGTATAATAGTACTACACAGAGAAAGTTTAACTTGCATTTTTGTTAGGGAAAGTCTCTTTGATACAAATGTCAAGACTACTATCACCATAGATGATGACATGTCATCAAATATTTAAAGGATATGTTCGGCATCATCTAAGTGACATGACATACCTTAGAGTAAGGATGAAGGTTAGATATGCGATTTTAAATGCTTGATTGATCAATTTCATGATAAAGAATTGAAGAACAAATCAACATCGACAAAGTCTTGGATTAATTGTTTACGAGTGTTGAGGAATTGAAAACATCATGAAAAACACTTTACTCTTTTTTCCCACTGGATTTTTAATGGGATAGTGTGATCATTGTAATTTATTATAAATTATTTCATTTCGAATTTTAGGGATTAAACTCGGCCATGTGGGCTTTGAAGAGTTTAATTTCGAAAATCAGTCCTTTAAAATTTAGAATATTCAGTCTTGATTTGAATAGAATTAGATTTGGTAAAATTAGATATAACAATATTCATTCAAGATTTATCTTGAAAAATTTCGGCCATAGAATCATTTATTTTAGGTGTTCTATTTAGATATGACTTTAGAATTTTAAAACTGTCATAAATCTTCCATTCTGATTGGAATTAGGGTTTGGCCGATTTAACCCTATAAATAGGGGAGACTTGGTCAAGATTTGACACACAATTTTATACACAATATATTCATATTTTCGAGTTTGTATTCTTTGCTTGCGAGCATTTTCATTGTTATTTAATCCTGCGGGTAAATTAATTATCAATATACCCTTTATTTGTGTACTAATCATGCATGCTAGTTAGTGAGCAAATTTCAAAATTGAGAGCAAACTCGAGGGGAAGTTGTTATCAATTTTGTGCGGCCAAATTAGGGTTTGCAGGTCCCCTAATTCGGTCAAAGATTTATATTCCGCAATCCAGAGTTTTTGCAAGGAGATTCATATCACTCATGTTAGTGTTAGACCAATCATTTTTTGGAACCTTTTAAACTTTCATTCAAACACCCCAAAACATGTACATCTTTTCTGCTTACGAAATCTCCTCTCTTTTCTACTTGTATTCTAACATAAGCTTAGCACAATGTATTTGCAATTCTGAATTCATCCAACTCCTATACATTATACATTCAAAAAAAATTAAAGAACATTCGAACCCTTTCCTTCTCCTTTGAAGCAAATAATGTTGGACCAATCATTAAAAACCTTGTTTCAATGACTTATACCTTCGAATTATAATTATTTATACATTGTACTACATTTTTTAATAAAAAAATCAAAGTTACAGGGAGCTCATTGTAATAAATAAAAACAAACACCAAATCACCCTATTACTTACAAAAATTAGAAAATGACCACATCTAACAGTTAGTCGGTCTAAAATAAGACTTTGTATTTTTTTTATAATAAATGATTTATGTGGTCACTAATGTATCATTACCATTTACTTTTTGGCTATTTATTTTTCTGATAATTTTCAACCCACTTTATGTTGGGTAACAAACAGGTTGAGTTAAAACTCACTCAACTCATAGGTCAAAATGGGTAAATTCACGGCTTTCAACATATATATTAACCCATATAAGTTTATATATCAATTCATATGGATAAATCCATGATTTTCGTGTGTATTTATATACCAATCAACATACGTAAACAATAGTCAATTTGATAACCCAAACCCATATTTTTCAATTAAGCTTTTCCTGGTGAGTTTTACGGGTCCACTGAACCATAAACTTCTCAAGTGATCCGTTATCCATTTGATCAATTACTCATTTTACTCATAAACAACCTACTTAAACTACTAATTATAGATCATTTTGCCACCTCATTTATGTCAACAAGACTTTGTGAGGGACTCTTTTGCCTATACTGTTAATATAATGGAGTACAAGTTCATACAATAATATGGTTTTTTGTGTATAACATTTAAAAGGGAAGTTTCGTAGATCTTGCACTCGTTATTGAACTCTATGCTCAGCAACAAAATCTAATGTGGCATCAACTCTAATTTAGTATTAACCTCTCTCCATGATCCTCCCCCACAATTTACTTTTGGTGGGGAAAAGCCTGAACAAGGGCCACGTTACTTGTATTCATTGCTGCGTATAATCTTCTTCTTCTTTACATTCACTTGAGTCTTCTCTTTTGGATTCGTCGGGGTTTGCATGTTGAGTTGGAGGAGATGTTGAAAGCAAATGAGAAGTTTATTTTAAATTTACTTTAAGGTAAAAAAAAATAGGTTGGATAGATATTAGAGTACGATCCTATCAATTTTGTTTCTAGTCCGAAAATAATTTTATAGTCTTACATGTTTGGATTGAGATGAATGAAATAATTAGATGAAATTAAATTTAGAAAGGGAAAAGTAAACTGCATGAATAAAATTGAAAGAAAGTGTGCCAAGTCCAGAAAAACAACCAAAAAAGGAAATTGTGTCACGTCCAATGAAACAGAAAGAGTATTGACTCTATAAAAATTGGCATGGCTCAAGTATCCATTCTGAGGCCTTATTCTCCAGAACTTATTTGCATTTCAATTCAATTTAAATCAGTTTAGTTTAAATTAGTTCAATTCAGTTTAGTTCATCATAATTTAATTTGGTAAAATTTAACTTAATTTAGGCTCTGTTCTCCAGAGATTATCTGCATTTCGGTTCAATTCAGTTCAACTCTAATCAATACAATGTAGATATAATTTGGTGACACATAACTCAATTAATCATACATTACTATTTTTCAACATACTTACTCAGTTCAATTCAATTCAATTCAGTTCTAATCATATCAGATCAGATCAATTCAGATAAATTCCAAAGAACGTGACCTTAGTCATCATTACTATTCAACACACTTTTTTAATTTTAATTCAGTTCAATTCAAATATGATCATATCATATCATATCAAATGAGATTAGTTTAGATGAGATCCGGAGAACGTGACCTAATTCTAGACATTAATTTATATTTAGTATAAAATATTAACTCTGTGCCATGAAAATTAACACACAGAGTATTTACTTCGGGCACAACAGTTTAGGAAACTTGATGTGACAAAAAATAATTGTGAAAAATAATGATATTTTGGAAAATTATTGAGTAAAATACCAAAGTTGTTACGACTAAAGAGAACATTGTATCATTGTCAGAGTTTAATAACATATTCATTGTTAGATAATTTTAAAGTACTCTCTCCAATTTATTTGGTGTGACACACTTTCTTTTTTAGTTGTTTTTCTGGATTTGACTCACTTTCTTTTTGTGACACAATTCTTTCAATTTCATCCGCTCATTCTACTTTTCCCTTTCTAAATTTAATTTCATTCATTTATTTCATTCACCTAAATCCAAACACATATCCAACGAAACAAAGGTAGTATGTCATTTTAGTTGGAACGGACAAAAATGGAAAACATGTCATTTTTCGTGGGACAGTGAGAATATTATATAAATGATAATGATGAAATAAATTTTATAAAATAATTAAACTAAATTAAATTGTAATAAAGTAAATTAAATTGAGTTGAATTCATGTAATTGAAGTATATTGAAATGAAATAAAATAAAATATAGTAGGATAAGAAGAATCGGATGTTACTGTTTGGTCCATTGGACAGTATACTTGGGATATTCTGTTTAAAGTTATGGACAATTCTTTTCAAATTACATGGTAGCTGCTATGTAGGTGGAGGTGTAAATTTGGACTATCATGTCAGATTTGTGTTGAATTGAATAAAGTTTGGGTTGAAATAAGTCTAGTTAAAATGTATCAATTTTAATTTGTCGAGTCGTGTAGGGTTGGGTCGGTGTAAGGTTGAACTGTGTATGTTTTTTCTTCTTGGATTGGTTCGAGTTACATTCGTAGAATTTTAAACTCAAGTTGGGTGGGAATATCGTCAGGTTAAATCGGGTTGGGTTATTTTTGGGTTGGGTTACTGTCGTGACGTTTTTTGCATTGAAGTTTTGTTTGGGTTGAATCATGTCAGTTTTTTTTTGTTATGTTCCATATTGGATTCAGGTATATTTCGAGATTGTTTTATTTTTATCAAGTTATTATACTACTCGATTAAATCCGGGATGATTTATGATATATTTCAATAATATTATTGTTACAATTGTATTATTATCGGATTTTGTTTTATTGTAATTTGTAACTTTTAGTTATAATTTAATAAATATTTTTTATTCCTTCACAAATTAATTTTTAAAATCATTATTTAGTCGACTTTCTATAATTACTCATTCAAAATTATAATTATAATTGACATATATATTCATTTAACTATTATTCATTAGATTTACAAATTTAATTGTACTCCCTCTGGTCCCTTATATTTGTCCCCTTTTACTACAATTATTTTTATGGCATGTTTGACATCAATAAATTTTGTTTTATAAAATAACAGAGATACCTTTGAATTTATCGTAACCTGTATTATCTAAAAATTAAAATTTTACAGTCCGTTATTGATGATTAAACATGCCTGTGAATATGTCAAAAAAATGAGACATAAATAAGGGACCAGAGGGAGTACTTGTGTAAATTTATTATGAGTTGAGTTTACATAATCATATTTGTACACTTTTAATTTTTTTTAAATCTACTTTATATTTATAAATATGTCTACGGAGTTTATTAGTTTAACTCATAATCAAATTGATTTTGTTTCATAATAAAAACTAGTTAACTTTTTATGACTACATTTTGGGCAATTACGTTTAAGGTTATATGGTTGATTTATCAGGTTGAAACGAGTTCGGGTTTAATCGGCTTGAGTTCAAATCGATTTTGGTCCAGATTATCATATCGCATCCGGGTTTCGAGTTGAATTCAATCGTGTTGGGTTCAGTCATATGTCTGATCAAATTGGATTATAAAATCAATATTTTCATTGATTTTGAAGATCTTACATGATATTTTTTTATTAACAACTTCCTTGTTTGTTCTCTAAAATAGGGATTCGATGAGATAGAAAACTTCTTTCCCTAAATTTGTAGAGAGAAATAAAAATTTAATACAATTTCAATTAAATTCATTAATTTATAACACAGTATTGATTCTTTAAAATAATCAAATATCATATTTCTCTCGTTCCTTCATTCCTTCATTCCTTCATTCCTTCATTCGTACTAAAAAGGTACATTTCAACTCCCGATAAACCCAGCCAAAAAAAGAGAACTATCCGCGTAATTTCAGCTTCTCTTACAAATTTTTCCACAACCGGTCTCATTAGTCAAGATTCACGGCAAAGGGCCGTAATCTATGATGTTAAACCAACTATATCGTCATACTCCATCGATTCATAAAAATTTCAAATTTAAGAAATGAACACAAATGAATAGGAGAAATCATTTCTAGAGGAGAATAAATGGAAATAAAAGTAAATAGTATAGATGGAAGAAAAAAAACAATGCATTAGAAAGAAAAATGCAAGTTAATTGTGGACTTGTAGTACTCAATTAGTCAAATTTTAATCAACTACTCCCGGTTTCATTAGATTTGACACGCTTTCCTTTTTCGGTTATTTTTGTGAATTTGACATAATTTCCTTTTATGACAAAATTTCTTCAATTTCATCCACTCATTCTACTTTTCACTTTCTTAATTCAATTTCATCAACTTATTTTATTTACCTAACTCCAAACACCTAAAACTATGATGTCAAATTCAACGAAACGGGGGTAGTACAACAATTTGGTAAGGAAAAAGGTCACGGATGATCCCATTGAAGTTACATTAAAGACAAATACTCCCTCAATTTCACTATACTCCCTCCGATTCTCTAAGAGTGACACCCTTTCTTTTGGCACAAAGATTTATGAATGTAAAATTAGTAGTTAAGAATTCATTGAAAGAGTAAAAAGTAAATTGAGTAGATGAAAACAACCTAAAATTTGCCAAAAAAAGAAGTGTGCCAATGTTAAAAAATCATTCCAAAAAGGAAAGTGTGCCAATGTTAAAGAACCGGAGGGAGTATTTGACATCATAAGTTCAGGTATTGTTTTTTACAAGTTGAAATGTGTGGAGAGAATTGAATAAGAAGAGTACAGAGTTTAATGAGTGGTTGAAAATAGTGTACTTTTTTCATAAAAGGAAATGTGATGATTTTATACAAATATATGAAAATGATAAGTGTGTCAATCATAGTAAAACAAGAAGATTATTTTTCCAAAAAAGAGAAAAAGGCTGCTTGCTGAACATGGCTGCGACAGAAAACGAAGAACCATAATTATGGAAGCACCAGAATGTGGCTAGAGCCACGTGGATCTATCTCCCATTCTTCCCGTTTTAGCCCCCACTCTCTCTCTCTCTCACAGACACTCACCTTCTCTCTCTACTCATTAACCCGCCACTGCCAAACTGTTTTGTCTTTTACTCCGTTCTTGTGTCACGACTCACAACTCACGGACACTGCCCAGCCTTTTGTTGTTGTCAAGATTTACAAATAAAATAATTTAGGGATGTTTAAAAGTACCCGACTCGCATTATTTGGCCCGTCTATTTATCCGATTAGTGGGTGTTTTTTTTTTAATTTTAGGACCAGATATTCGTATATCCGATATAATTAAAATATATTTAATTAATTTTAAATAGTATTTTTCTACATATTTACTTCCAATTTTCACATAGACTTGTGAAAAGACGATGTCTAATTAAAATAATAAAAGATAAACGGTATTAGTTGCATTATTAAAAATTTATTATGCAACGTGTAGTAGTTATAAAGTTTATAACCCGATTCATGCAACCCGAAAAATTTATCTTAATTTCTTCTAATTTGCACTTTAAACATTGGTCTTTCCATTACTTATGGAAAAATCTTCTTTCCATTACTTACGGAAAAACTTTTTTTCAAGAGACAGACTCTTGTTTATATCTGTTTAACATTAATTATTAAATAATGCGAATTTACAAAATTTTCAAGCGCTAAATTTCCAAACATTCCCTTTCAACTCTAAATACTCAGCAATTCATTTTGAGTTACGGCCCACCCCTATTATAGCAGTAGTCACTAGGTTAAATTGATTTTTTTGTTTGATTTTCCATCACAAATTCCATATCAAAGTTTAATAAACAATCTACTACCTTAAAATTTATTAACACGATGATCTTATTCTTGTCATTTCAACATATTTTGTTACGTTCATTCAAAGTGAGATCATTATATGCTGATTTTTTTGATAAAATGTGATAATTATTTGTACCAAAAATATCACGAGAATTCAATTGTCAAAGTACGTTGCCATAATTGTAAAGACATTTTTCGTGTACTGGTATTAATTTACGTAGTATAATGAAATGATATCTATTTCAAAATTTTCAATTTTGAATAGATCGATAAGTATTCTGTTACTGTCCCAAACAATCTGAATAACCGCATTGCGGATATCCAATTATTCCGGTTGGATCATGGGCCATATTTTCAAGTATCCACATATATATACCCCAAATGTGCAGATACAAGCATTTAAACACCCCCCAAAAAATATTACACTACTCGTATTTTCAGCTGTATTAAGTTCATTCCAGATTAATGAGCACTTATTGATGGTTAGATTCAGCTCACTTTAATTTTATAACTCCACTCTATAATTTTCAATACAAGTCTTATTATAAATCGACTCACTTTAATTTCATAATTCCACTCTATAATTTTTAATACAAAGCCTTATCGACCCACCATTTATATATATATATATAATTTTATAATTAATAATATATTTTTTTATTTATTACAATTACATATCTATAACTATGAAAATCTTTTGAAATGAGTTTTAACATATAAATAATTATAGTCCGACAGTAAATTAATATATTATTATTGAGAAAATTTCATATTAAACTGACAATTAGACCAATTATAATAATTCTCATGTTAAAATGTTTTCATAATCATATGTATCACACTACAATGAATAAAAACAAATATCAAATCAACCTATTAATCCATGCCTCTAGGGTTTATATGAACTGATATGATATGATTTGAATTGAACTTAACTAAACTAAATTAAAATAAGTGTGTTGAAAAGTAATAACATGTAACTAAATTAAACACCAAATTAAATTGCGCTAAAATGAACTGAACTTAATTGAATTGAACCGAACACATTTGAACTAAATTGAAGTGCAAATAAACTTAGGAGAACAAAGCCTTATTCATATTAATTATGCAATGATCCTCTAACGATTAGTTTGTATAAAACACGATTTTTATATTAAAAATTAGAGTAAAAATTTTAGATGACCCCCGATTCCTTGGAAAATGCAAATATAACCCTCGATTTTCAAAAGTGTTACTATACTCATGGCCGGTCAAAATTTGTAAACTTATACCCTGGTGCCTTCTTAGATTAGCAAGAATATGAATAGGTACAACTACTCGCTAATATGACTTTAGCTACAACTGTACTTTCAAAAGACTAAGGGTTATATTAGCACTTCGTTCCAAAATTATTATTTATTTTCAATTTTAGTTACTCCTTTTTAATTCAATTATTTTTATACCAAATTTAGTTTAGTTTAATCACAAAGTCTTGTTTTACCCAGTCTAAATTTTAGCCCAGGGTTTATTGTGCAATTAATGTAAATTTCATTTGGGATGTGATTTTTAAAAAATACTAATAAATTTTGAACCTACTGTGCAAATATCAAAATGTTATATATAATAGATTTTTCATTTTTCATTTCTCTGATCGTCTGAATCGTAACCACTCCGATCGATCGATCTCGTAACTGCTGCTCCGCCGCCGCGTTTCTCCTTCTTCTGTCAGTGTCACGATGGAGCTACGCGATGGAGCTAGGGCATCCGTCAACGATTCACCTTCTTATTCTTCCGCTCCTAACGACGATACTTCTCTGTCCAATCTTCTTCAAACACGACAACGATGCGCGAGGAGCAATCGACGCGATGATGATGTCGACACTTCTTTGTCCAATCTTCTCGGACGACGAGGAGAAATCGATGCGATGGCAACAACGACACTTCTCTGTCCGATTTCCTCTGACCATGAAAGCGACGATGAGGAGCAATCGACGGTGCTAAGGTGCAGAGTCGACGACGCTAGGGTTCTGAGTTGACGATGCTAGAGAAGATGAGTGCATGAGATTCACACGCTCAATTTGGGCGGGGCAGGGCGGCGACGGAGAATGAGCTTCTGGTTGTGGGAGATGAGGTTTAATGTCGCGTTTTATTTTTGAATGACATGTTGAGGTTCATTTGTGTTTGGGTGGGATAATGTTCAACAATAGTTGTTTGGCGTAGTGGTTAGTATCCTGGACATTGAGGTTGGAGATATGAGTTCGAGTCTCATTAGCATTGTTATTTTGATGAATTGAGCATGTTGAGATATTTACTGAACTTTATTATTACTTGACTGAGTATTTGATCAATAGAGGTTCCCTGATCTAGTGTTTAGTACTCTGGATGTTGAAGTTAGAGGTATGAGGTTAGAATCTCACCAGAACCTTTATTTTGAAGAATTCATGTTCTTGATGTATATGACGAAATTTAATACTATTTGACTGAATATACATTCAAAAATGATTTTTTAAAGAAATTTTATTCTTAAGGTTTTGTAGCTATTTTTGACTGAGGTTTTAGGTGATAATAGTTAGTGTTTGTAGTGTTTTTTTATCATGTTGATATTTTTCATTTTCCGAAAAATGTTTAGGTGTTAGGAGTTGATGTTTGTAGTTTAGGTGTTAGGAGTTGACGTTTGTAGTTTTTGTGTGATATAGGTTGATATTTGTAGTTTTTTAAAAAATAAAATTTTGTTAATGTTTTATGATTTTCAGGGTGAAGAATTTATACTCTTGATATATCGTAGTTTTTTTGTTGATATTTTTAATTTTTCGGGTGAGTTTTAGTTGATATGAGTCAATGTTTTGGAGTTTTTTTGGGGTTGTATGAGATGATATTTTTAGCCTTTTTTCTCCCATGTCGATGTTTTTCATTTTCCGTCTGAGATTTTGGTAATAGGAGTTGATGTTCTAGTATCATTTTTCGATGTTCGTAGTATCATTTTTCTTATGCTGATGTTTTTCATTACTAGATGAGGTTCAAGTGTTAGGAGTTGATGTTTGTAACATTTTGGCGATATAGGTTGATATTTGTAATTTTTTAAATTCTTTTTACGTTTTGTGATTTTTTTGAGTGAATAATTTATACTATTGAGGTACCGTAGTTTTTTTGTTGATGTTTTTAGTTTTTTTCTCATGTTGATTTTTTTTTTCATTTTCAGGTGATTTTAGTTGATATGAGCCGATGTTTTGTAGTTTTTTTTTGGGTTATATGGGTTGATATTTTATTGCTTTTTTTAAAATCTCATGATGATGTTTTTCATTTTCTCGGTGAGTTTTAGTTGATACGAGTTGATGTTTGTAGTTTTGGGTGACATAGGTTGATTTTTGGTAGTTTTTTTTTATGTTGACCTTTTCATTCTCTGGGTGAAATTTGGGCGATAGAAATTGATGTTTTTAACTCCTCGTTGATATTAGTTGATTTTTGTAGTTTTCTTTTAAAATATATAATTGAATCTTTGTCAATGTTTTTATGCTTTTTTACTTGATGTTTTGTTAGTTGCAGTCAATATTTTCCAATTTTTTGTTAATTTTTATTTGTTGTTTTATTTTTAATATTTTTTTCTGCAATTTTTTAGTTGATGTTTTATAATTTTTCGTTGATGTTCTGCTTTTTTTGCTGATCATATTAATGTTTTGCATTTTTTATTTTTGATTTTTTGCAAATTGCAGATGACGGGAAAAGGCTGGGAAAAAATTGGACAAAAAAACCACTAGAAAATTTTTAGCGAGCTGTCCCTTTAAAATTATAAGAGATATGACTGTGGAGCTAGAATGTAGCTATAATTGCATAAATGCCCTTATTTAAAGTTTATGCTGCCTCACAGGAGATCATCTATAATTTAATTTATACATGTTTCAAATTACATTTTCCTAAATTCAACTTATTATAGTTGAGCTTTTTATTATTTATTATTTTTTATAGTTGCATAACTATAAATATTGTTTTCATTATTATCAATTTTCTTCATTGTTTCTTTCAATCTAATTCGGTCAAATTAAACTCAACACAAATTATACTTATCTTGAATTATTTTCCTGCATTCAACTTGTAATCCATGTTATATTACTATAATATATAATATTCTTTAAGTATGTATTTAATAATATTATTTATTACTATACTGTATTTATTATTACTGATAATTGTTAATTTTCTATTAATGAATTATTATCAATTCATTTTGTTCGTTTCAATCCCATGCTCATACATTTGAATTGTTCATCTTTTGTTATTACTTTGTCAATATATATTTTCTTATTTTGTCAATCATCAATTATACAATTTAATACCGTTCAACTCAACTCAACACAATATAATTTTATATGATTCAGTTCACTCCATCTCATTACAATCTTCTTACATGATTTGATCTGGTTCAATTCCATACATTTCACTCCTGTCGAGTCTAATTCAACTATCAAAAATGCATTTACATTTGTAAATAAGAATTCATAAATAAGAATTCGTATGAAACAAACAACCACCAACAACTCTACCAAACATTTAATAGTTATACCACCAACATAAACAACTAGCGAAAACAACGGTGAAACCATCAACAATAAAATTAACTAACGAAAACAATGGTCTAACCGCCCAAGTAAAACACTCAACAACCAACGCTCAACGCTCAATCACCCAACAAAACCATCATTAAATACAAGGTAGGTTTTTTTTAAAAACCTTTAAAAAATGCAACACAAGATAAGATCCCTAACTTGTGATGACTTCAAGAGGAAAACAAGAACTTTTATTTCGAAATAGTTGGATTACGAACATTTTTTAAAAGAAAAACAAAAACAAAAACAAAAGAAGAATACCCCAACTGCCCTTGCATTCTGGACAAGTCACCCTTCTTTCCGACGTAGCTTTTTCCAAAATACACCACTTTGTCATTTTCTATTTCTGCCCTTCTCTTTTTTCCAGCCGCACACACACTCGCACACACTGACTCATTCGCCACTCCCATCCACAACCCACTCTTCATTATGAACTCCCAATTCAATTCAATCCAATCCCACATTAATTAATCCCCCTTTTCCCGTATATATAATCCAAACAAGGAAACCGAAAAGGACCAGATTCCAGTTCATGGAGGATCGGAACAACGTTGCCAAGGTGATGGAAAACGGCGCCGACGACCAAATCATTTTCGAGCTGGTGATTCCGTTCCTGAACGAGTCACGTGACCGGGACGCGGCGTCTCTGGTGTCCCGGAGATGGTGCGATATCGAGGCCATCACTCGCAAGCACGTGACCATGGCGCTCTGCTACACCGCCACCCCGGAGCAGCTGTCGCGGCGGTTCCCGAATCTTGAGTCGCTGAAGCTCAAGGGGAAGCCACGCGCCGCCATGTTCAATTTGATTCCGGAGGACTGGGGCGGGTACGTGACGCGCTGGGTGGAGGAAATCAGCAGGTCGCTGCCTCAGCTCAAGTCGCTTCATTTCAGGAGGATGATTGTGAGCGATGCAGATCTCGAGCTTCTTGCTTCCCAGAGGGGGGAAATTCTTGAAGCCCTCAAGCTTGACAAGTGCTCTGGGTTTTCTACTGACGGCCTTTTTCACATCACTCACCGTTGCAGGTAATAATACCCCCTCCTTTTTCTTCTTGTTTTGGTGTTCTTTAATCGTTGGTTATGAATTCTTGAGTTTTGAATTTTACGTTCTGGACTTGGCTCTCAGCTGTCAGCAATCGCATACTGATAAAAGGGGTTAGTTTAATTCTTTGAAGGTGTATTAACATGGCTTTCTTACAGTCTTTGAGGGAAGTAGAGGTGAGGGTTTAGTTGGGAGTTCAGAAGGTTAATGAAAGTTTTGTATTGAATTCTGAAGCAGAACACTTATTTGGGGATGAAGTCAGATCGTATAGAAGTTCATGGCTCATTGGGAGTGATAGGTTATGGATTTATAGGGTTTCCCTGCTCGAAAAATGGCATATTAAGGAAGGTGTTAAGTTAACCATATAATGGTGTATTAGATTCAATCTTCGAGAAAAGTTAAGTGAGGGTTTGAGTTGGAAGTTTAAAACAGTTTTGTATTAAATTCTTAAACAGGCCACTTATTCCTGGACATGATTGATTTCAAACTAGGACAAAGTGTCGAAGGGACTAGTTTTTGTTTTCGATAAAAAAAAGTTTATGCCCATTTTGTGGCGGGTTTTATTTCTGGTTTTTGAGCTTTTTTTTTTCTGGTAGCGGTAGCATATAGGTGCCACTAATTTTATTCATCCATCAGTTATGGTTTGGAACTAACTATGATCATGCACTAGGTTAAAGGGTTTCATTCCCTTGAAGTATCCCAAATGAGGTTTTTGGTCTATAAGACAACAAAGCAGTTTTAACCATTGAGATGACTGTAAATAGTTTGTTTGAGTAGAGGTATGTTCTTTGCACTAGAAAGAATAAAGGAGAATTTTGATCTGATTGATAGGCATTTTTGCTGTTTACTCTTCAGTTTGTAGCTTGTGGTTTGTTGCTAGTGAAATGGTACCATTACACTGTGACGGTTATTTGCAGTATTTTCCAGTATTTTTCCTGAACTTCTGTAGTCGCCGGTCGGAGACTCCGAGTTATGGTTAGGTCACCCAAGACAGGTTTCTGGATTATTTGGTACTTGATAGATACACAAGGGTTAATACACACTTTACTTCCTTGTCATGACCTTCCACAGATTTGATTTCACAGTAAGACTCGTCTCTCACATTAATCTAATAGTATATGATAACTACTTAAGAATAGAATTCTTTTTGTGCAGTTCACGTTTAAATGAAGCTAGCCTTTTATTCTTCTCCTTCATTCATGTATACAAAGCAGCAGGTGGAGGTTTTAGTATGACATTGTAGATCAGGATTTCTATCTTTGTACTTCTACATTTAATGTTGGGGTTATTTTCTTGCTTTTCTGTGTGCATTGTCTATACTGCAGCTAGGAATCAGTTAATTCCTATGTTAGCTGTTGGTTTTCAACTATAACTAATTGGATCTTTATTCTTTTTTGCCTATGATCTTGTGTATTTGCAGGAATTTGAAAACATTATTCTTAGAAGAGAGCAAAATAACTGACATTGATGGCAGGTGGCTTCACGAGAT
>JAULKM010150992.1:0-17270 GCA_032355605.1 Rubia tinctorum | reverse complement strand
TTTAAAATTATTTTTAGTTTTTTTATTGCTATTTTTAGTTATGTTTACATTGGGTTGGGTTTATACGACTATTGCTGGTTTATTATCTATATCCTGATTTTTGTATACTTAATTAAATATAATGGACACTTTTTACTCACAAGCACCTAGATATTTTTTTGTGAGCTTACAAGTAAGTTTT
Source organism: Rubia tinctorum (assembly GCA_032355605.1). Lineage (NCBI taxonomy): Eukaryota > Viridiplantae > Streptophyta > Magnoliopsida > Gentianales > Rubiaceae > Rubia > Rubia tinctorum. The sequence continues at coordinate 17,089 of JAULKM010150992.1, read as the reverse complement.
TCATGGGGACTTCGACAGTATTTTGCAGAAACCCATACGCGAGGGTGGTAGAAGATATTTGAAGGCCATTCGCAAAAATGGTAGAAGATATTTGAAGGTCATTCGCAAGGATGGTAGTAGAAGAAGGCCACGGACCAAACACATGGTAGTAGATGGGATTGAGCTAGCAAAAGGTGGATTTGGAGTTCAACAATGTCAAAAATGGAACTGTGGCATCAACCGGCACGGACCGGCCGACTGACCAGCAACAACAGTACTAGCCGATACGAGTTGGCTGACCTGATGCGGACCTAGCTCTCCAGCATGGGCCAAGCAATCCAGAACGGCTATGCCAGAGGCGCTCGACATAGACCGTGCCACGCCTTTTTTGTAAGTTCTTACGACTGGCCCTCGTATACTTTTAAGAAATTGTCTAGAATTTACTCTAGACCACGTAATAGCACTTTATGAAAATTGATGGATAGAATTTCATTACTTTTTTATTTCATAAAGAACCAAGAATGTGAAATTTCATGTGATTCTACGGTGCTTAAATTGTCGTTCCCATAACGCTTATTGATCCACCCCCTCCCATGGTCATCAAACAAACTACGGGAGATCAATTATAGACCTGAGAAGGGACTGAGAGTCAAAGGTTGAAATTTATATTAATGCTCCTGTTCCTAATACTATACTACCTACGGGGTTGATAGTGGTAAGACCGGGGTTATCCACAGAGATGTTAGGAATCTAAGAGTCAACTACACACAGTTGCGATCGGGTCGTCAATCTGATCACGTGTCAGGAATAGTCAGTATTACTAAAAATGACTTAGTGGGGGGGGAGAGGTTACTAACAACTACTAGCATGCAAATCACAAGAGAATAAACTATGCAAACTAGTACTTGGGGAGTATTTTTGTAGCATGATCACTGTTGTTTTGATCCTCTATTCCATCACATACATTAACTATAGATCTTTTCTAGTGTTTATGACTTGTGGTGTGATCGATGATTGACACTACTCATACCTATCACGTAGTTTGTGCATGTAACCTTCTATCGGCACCACCTTCGTAATTAGGGGAGTGCAACAACGGTCCTACGTACTGTGCAGATCTGAATCTCCCCCTTGCTATTATATCATGGGTACTACCCCACAAATACTTTTCCCCAGGAGTAAAAAGGCAAAGGGGGTGAAACACGTTAGCGGTGGCTCTAGGGTTTTAAAGTTCTAACTCTATTTTTTGGCTAAGACTAGTGTATGGTCGATCGTAACGTTGATTCGAAAACCCACATGCTATCATTACCCAAAAAACATATAGGTTTCCCTCCTTGGGGGATATAAGTAATTGTGCCAACATGAAAGTAGACTAATGTGTATGCCAGTCTTAGTGTGAGAACAATGTAACTAATAAGAACATGAAGAACTAGCCAATATAATAATCACAAATACCTAGAAATAGGTAGATCTAAGGAATCTCACAAAATAAACATTAATTCATGCATACAAATACAAACCCAAGTAAATTCACTACTCCCTAAGCATTGAACCCAATATTTCTTTGGATTCGATGTCTTTAGGCAAAAGAAAAATAAAGAGAAGAAGAGAAAAGAGTGAAAGAAGAGCTTCCTTCTCTCTTTACCCTACTCTTGAAGTCTAAAAATGAGCATTAACTTCAACACTAGTAGACATTGGTCCATATATATAGTAGTAGGGAATTGGGCCTTAAAAAAGGCCCAAAATATGCCTAAAAACTCTAGCTGTCGCAATTGACATGGCCAGCAGAAAATGGTACGAGCCGTGTCAGACGAATGCCTCATGTAGGCGTGGGACGCATACCATGGCACGACTCATGCTGATCGTGCTGGCATGACCTACTTGGTCTAGCTTGGGCCGTGCTGGCTCATGCTGGCTTGCCCTGTCTAGTCTGGATTGGGTCACCTGCTAGTGCCGCGTTTTAAACTTCTAACTGTGCGGCCCGTGCCATTTGGCACGGCTCATCAGCTGGAAGCACTTTTTACTTAGTTGAATTGCGCGGGCATCCCGTGGGATGATCTTTGCATTTCAGGCTTGAAACGACATAGACCGTGTGAAATGGTGCGGTCTATATCTATACTTAGCCGCTGGGGAAAATTGGAAGAGAAGGGCTGGTCGGTGCGACACTGTCTGTACCAAGGGAGTTTGACCCGGCCCATGTTGGCTGGCAAAGGCCGTGCTAGCCAACCCTGTCACTGGCCCTGCTGGGTAGGTTGGCATCATATCGGCTGCTTTGTGCTGGCTGATTGGTTCAGCCGATTGACGATGCTTTCCATTTTTTTGCCTTTTTTAACATCTACTCCAGCCTTTTAAGCTCTATTCCATCTACTACCACGCATTTTGGTCCGGTGGCCTTCTATCTACTACCATCATTATGAATGGCCTTCAATATCTTCTACCATTCTTGCCAATGGACTTCGAATATCTCTACCACCCTCGCGGATGACCTTCTACAAGTTGATGTCAAAATACTCACGAGCAACCTACTAGTAAACTCACGAAGGAAAATGTAAGTGCTCTTGAATAAAAAGTGTGCATTAGATTCAATTAAGTCTACAAAACTCGGGATTTAGATAAGAAAACCAATAATGGTCATCTAAACCCTTTACCGTGTAAACCTAACTAAAACTAGTGATCAACCAAACAAAACATATTGAAAAATGTGTCAAATGCATTGATTAACACGTACATAAAGGTACACAGCAATCCCCCACACTTAAATCTGTACTCGTCCTTTAGTAAACAAAAATGAGGAAAGATCCAAGAGGAATGTAGCATGCAAAGATAAGTTAACCAATACATTCAACTTATTCCTAAGATACGCTAGTTCCCCCAAAGATTGTAAGAACCTCACAACTCTCACTCTCCCTGAAGATGCTAAAGTAACCTATACACCAAAAATACATTCAAGAAAAAAGGTAAAGTAAAATGATAAGTGCTAAACTAGCTTACTCCGTCGAAGAAGCCACCAAATGCAATCCAAGAGATGTTGCCAAAGAAACCGCCAAATATAGCCAAAAGATGTTCAATTTAGTTTCCGATTTATGTGAATTTCTCTCAATTTTCCTAGGAGCCCTTTCGGATTTTCATCATAACATTCACACATGTTGAGCTCACTTCTCACCTTTTTCCACACTGCCTCTCATTGTTGCCTAGGTTTTCCGACCTTGCCAGGTCCAGCCTCAAATTTTTACCAAGGTCTTTCAACCTATGCAAGATTTCTTCCCATTTTTGCTTAAGTTGCCCTTTCGAGTTTCGAACATTACCGGGTGTATATATATATATATATATTATTTTTCATTTTTTCAAAATTTCAATTTTTTTGTGTAGCACAAAATGCCCCAAAGGTGCGCTTCATACTACATGAAGATCCTAAAAATATTGTAAAAATTACACCACCAAAAAGTTCTTCCCAAAACATTCCCACAAGAAAAAAATAGCAACCTTCAGATCAAATCACACCACCAAAGTATGTCTAAAACATCTCCAAACAAAATGATCACAAAGGAATCCCGAGATGAAAAACTCCCAAGTGTTTCACTAGTCCCTTTCCCACACTTGAGCTTTGCATTGTCCCCAATGCAATGAAAATATAGAAATCATAAGTGAGGAAAAGAAAAGTAGTGGAACTCACTCATGTGACCTCGAAGGGCCCTTCCTCAAACGCATTATCTCGGGCCTCCTCCTTCTTTATTTATGCCTCATTTCCTGCCTCTCGATGGGAATAATGTCTCGAAAACCATCAAGCCTTGAGACATGAAATCTCTCGATCAGTTACTTGATAGCCTCCTCTTGGACATCCGCCGTCTCATATGAAATTCTCCTTTCATTCTCGCTCGATGGAGTCAAACTTAGATCCCCAAATTTGAATGGTGCCCTACATAGAGTCTAACCTAGTTCTGAACTTCTTCAACTATAAACTCATCCCTTCTACTGCATGACCGTCTTGTTGCACCATTTGGGTAGAAATGGAAAGTTGTTTCCAAAAAAAAATGTGCCGAGGAAGTCTGCGGGTAGGTGAGTGTGGCTAGGTGGTGCCCTTGATGGAGTCTCACCATCCTCCTCTTCAATGTCTATGTCCAATCTTGATAAGAATCTATAGAAGTCTTTTTGAAACCATAAATTGGGTGCTAGGAACAAGTACTCCAATATAGTATCTTGGTTGATAGCGGTGCGCTCCGGTTGTGGAAGGATCATGAAACTGCATACTGTGGAGCCACCATACAACTACACAAATCGATCCTCCGAGGTTGTGGTAGCGACCATCAAAAACCTCTCCAATCTATCTATGTATACCGTATCCTCGAATGACTTAAGTTCCCCAATACAAATAGGGAGGGAACCAGATGCCCCAAGTGTTTGGCTAAGATTCCAACCATGCCTCCCATTGGTATCTTGCCACTTTTATTGTTTCTTGGGGCCAATTATTCTTCCACAATGACCCCCATTATATTGGGGTAGAAATTTCCCTTCGGCGTCATCGCCTAAAGGACTTAGATGTTTGAACCGAGGCATAGTGAGATCTCTCCATGAAAGAAATACCCCCATGGACAATAGTCGCTGGACGTACTGCATCGTCGGATGGAAAATTGTGGTACTCTTTCTTAGATGCTTCCTTTCTGTGCCCGAAAGAATGCTCCAAAAAGGGCTCAATGAAAATGGAAGTCCTTGTCGGTCTATCCTCATAATCTCTTTCTTGTATTTCCACCCATATTCTTGTGCAATGTCCCGATGCGACGTTGTATACTCTTTGTAATCCAAGTGGAAATAAATGACCCTCCTCCCATCATTGTCCATTTCTTTCTCCGAGGTTACTAAAAACTCCAAGGTCCACCTTATGTAAGTCTTGGAATGCTTATAGAAGAAACCCTCTAGGCCTATCCGGCTTAGAAAATAAGTGACGGGCTCAAGTAGACCTAGAGCTCCCATGGTTTCTTTGCATGCAAACTTCGTCTCCAATATGGTTCTCTTTGGGCTATTCAAGTATTTCCATCTTCAGACTGCACTCTTGGAAATGGTGGGCAATCCCATGATCTGTTCAACAACAAAGGCAGGGTTAGGAGGAAGGTAATTTGTCGGCTCTCATCTCACAACTTTGGCCGGCTTCTTCCCTCACCCCGGGAAGTTGTTCCCTTTTCCGGCCTACTTCTATTTGGAGCCATTTTATCACAACAAGAAGAAGGTAATAATGAAATAATATATCAAGGGATGAATCGAGTATCATTTAATAAAAACACTCTTTCCAAATAGCCAACACATTCAAAATCATGCCATCTTAAAGTAAAGGTTATCCAATCAAGAACCATTCTTTCTAAACAAAAAACTCGTGGAAAATCATAGCATCCTATCAATAAAATCATACATTCAAGAATCATTCCTTCCAAACAATTAGGATCATATTATCAAAGTATAAGAACATGTACTTCCCCCAAAATTAATTCAACACAAGATCATTCAGACAACTCAAGCATTTCCCAAAAATACATCAATATTTTTTTCGAAATTCAAGTCCTTCATCAAAATATTATCTTGCTAAGATCAAAGGATTACCCGGAATTTGAAGCTTAGAGTTGAAAATTTTACACAAGAAGAAGCAAACATGCTAATTTTTTATAGACAAAGCTCCAATTTTTTGAGTTTTGCAAAGATGAAGTGAACGTGAGTGTTTTTGAGGTAATTGAATGAGCTAAATGATTCCTATTGGTAGAGAAATGTACTATGTGTTATTGTTTTCATCAATTATTCTCCTCTTAAAGAAGGTGATTCAAGATGGAGGTATAAATGAGATAAGGATGGAATTTTTGAAATTAGAAAATGTAGGGGACAAAAGTACCATGTAATTAATGCATAAGGGAGGTGTTGATATTTAGTATAGTACTATTTACATCAACAATCCTAGGGAATAAAATATTTGTTGAATGAATGGGGCAAAAATTCTTGTTTTGGCTTGAAATCTCAATTTTTCAAAAATCTGCATTTTTTACCCAAGTAAATTAGTCACACAAGACCTGACATGTGGCATGCCTCATGTTACATGTGTCTGACACGAGGCATGGCTCGTGCTGAAGGGGTCTTGAATGAGGCTTCCAATGAATAGGGCCCATTTTCCCTAGTTCCTCCCTTTTTAAAAAAACAAATTATAACCCAATAAGTCCTATTTCCTTCCAACCATATATCATGAGATTTGAACTCAAAAATTATCAATCAACTAGAGTTTCATCCCAAGATCCTTTGTCACACATAAAAAATATGCAAAATCTATTCACGGGAAGATATAAAAAATAAAGCAAGAAAAAAACCGTAATTTTATTGTCCTCCTCAGGATTTATTTCCTTATGCATTTCAATTAAAAAGAACCTACCGTTAGGTCTCCGAAGTTGCCATTTTCAGTTCCACCCACAGTGACATCATTATAGAGAGGCCTCCACAAAATGTCATCTTTACCTTTAAGCATTTTGCTTGCCATAAAGAGTGAATATCCATACCTAGCCAGTGTCGAGTCCTTAGTTATATCCTTGGGTTTAGGAGGTGATCGAGGATGATTTACGTCCTCGCCACTCTCTAATAACATCTGTATGTTAGTGAGCATAGAAAAACAATCCAAGATAGACAAGTTATAACTAAAATCTTGTAAAGTATAAGTGTCATCAACATGATTATCACAATTGAAGCGCAAGGTAGAATTTCTTTCATCATTCACATATTCATCAAGAATCTCATCCTCTTGGCTATCTTCATCATTATCATTAAGAGATTTATCAAGGCAATCATGCAAGGGTTTTCACATTGAGCAAGTTCATCACACAAAGTTATACCTTTTCACATAAGAGAGGGAATGGGTGAATCTTGCTTGGACTTATAAATATCAAATCCCACCTTATGAATGTCCTCTTCCACGGTTAGTGTCCCCAAATGAACGTGTATCTTAATCCTTGACATTTTAAGAAAAGGTATCCCCAATAAAATTGAGGGCGCACCACTGGCGCGTACTACGTCAAGGATATAGAATTCCTCCGAAAACACTAAATTTCATACTCTAACCATTACATCCTCAACTAAATCCTGAGGTCTAGATTGTGAGTGATCGGCTAATTGGAAAATTACCACAGTTTCCTTAAGCTCACCTATGTATAGGTTCTCATAAGGACTCTAAGGAATCACATAGATAGATGCTCCTAAATAAATCATAGCATTTTAAACCAATTTTCCATCTAGGGAGATAGGAATTGAAAACATATCGGGTCATCACATTTCCTAGGCAAGTTCCTATGATTAAGAGTAGCCACTCCCCTTATTTTAAAATTTTCTACCTTTCCAATTGGGTTGTTCCTCTTTTTAGTGCATGCAACTTTTAAGAATTTAGCATAAGGAATATGCTCAATCAAGTCCAAAAGTGGAACGCTAACCTCAACCTTCTCGAAGATCTTGGGAATGTGTTCGTCGGTGGTTACCACCTTCGGCCTTCCCCTAAGTGTACTAGGAAAAGGTGGTAAAGGATTTACCCTCACCTCGAGTGTAAGAAGCTCCTTGACAGGATCCTCCTCTAAAACCATTTCAAGCTCCTCTAAGTTGGTCTTATTGCTTTCCCAAACCAAGTCGTGGTCTTGCATGATTTCCTTTTCGGGCTTGTGCACCTCCTTCCCGCTTCTTAGATTCAAAGAGCTCATGTTTCTTGGATTGATCTTCAGTTGGGAAGGAAGCTTTCCGAACACTTTGGCCTTAAGTCAGCTCACCGAGGTTGCGAGTTGCCCGACTTGGATTTCAAGGTTTTTTATGCTTGAAAAGGCCCTAATCCTGAGATATTCAACATCACACCTTGGTGAACTCCCCCCTTTCATGAATTCCTTCATCATATAAGTAAGCGCTTAGACTTGCTTCTACAGCTTAGGATATTAAGACGGCTCATCCACGTTCTTCACTCAAGATCTAGTACTAAATTTCCTCGTTTCGTTAACTTTTTGTTGGTGATCAAACCGTTGCATGTGGCATTCACCATTAGCTAGGCATCATCACACAGTCCCTCGAAAAAGTAGTATACTAAATCGTCCTCCTTGAATGGATTATTTGGACAGCTTTCCAATAGCCTCTTGAATCTTTTCCAAAACTCGTAGAGGGATTCATTTGTGTATTGGGATACTTTGGAGAGCTGCTTATTTTAACCTGCTGACTTGGAAGGTGGAAAGTATTTCTCCAGAAATTTGTGCTTCATGTCTATCGAGGAGGCAATGCAACTAAGTGGAAGGTAGTACAACTAGTCCTTGACCGCATCCCGAAGTGAGGAAGGAAAAGTCCTCAAATTTTAGTCCTCCTTTGAGACACCCAGCGCCTTTATGTGGATACAAACTAGATGAAACTCTGACAAGTGCCTGTACGGATCTTCATCGGCCATTCCATGAAAAGTTGGCAAACACTTAAGCTTGTCGTTCTTGAGATAACAAGTCACGTTGGATGGAAAGGTTGTGAAGAAAATACATAGGGGTTAATTGTCCAAGTTAGAAGTCATTAACTCCTATGTGTGATTATATTCCACCATTTCTACTGGTTCTTCAACTACAAAAGTACGATTTTGTGAAACCCCAACTCTAGCTCTCCTCCTCTTTCTTCTCCGACTACTTGTGTACTCCTTTAGTTAGTGTAAAGTACCTAAGTTTAAGCATGGTTATGTACCATAAACTAGGAGCCAAACAATACCCAACTAAAAGAAACACTAGTAAAATGATTAGAAGTACACGAATAATTATCACAAAGGCTTAACAGCAAAAACCAACAAAAAAACAAAACAACAATGACCACTCAACTAACACGCTATGCAAGCTAACAACTAGACCTCCAGACTAACATCATCGAAAACAGTGCCAAAATTTAACCCGCCCCCTCTCGGGGTCGTCAAACGAACTACGAGAGATCAATTGAAGACCCGAGAGGGGACAGAGAGTCAAAGATAGAAATTTATATTATTTCTCCCATTCCTACTACTATTCTACCTATGGGGTGGATAATGGAAAAACCAAGGTCATCAACAGAGATTTTAGGAATCTAAGTGTCAACTACACATAGACGCGATCAGGTCGTCAATATGATCATATCTCAGGAATAGTCAGTATTGCTAAAACATGCCTTTGGGGGTGAGAGGGGTTTACTAACAACTACTACCATACAAATTAAATTAAATAAACTATGTAACCTAGCACTTGGGGAGTATTTGCGTAGCACAACCAATTTTATTTCGATCCTCGATTCTATCACGAACAAAACTACAGATCTATTCTAGTGTTTATGACACGTGGTGTGGTCGATGGACAACACTTCCCCATACATGTCATGTGGGGTGCACATATAATCTTCCATTAACACCACCTCCGTAATTAGGGGAGTGCAACAATGACTCTGCCTGCTGTGCAGATCTGAATCTCCCCATGCTATTACATCCCAGTTACCACACTACGAATGTTTCTCCCAAGGGATAAAATGGAAAAAGGAGTGAAGCCTCTTATCGATGGCTCTAGGGTTTTAAAGAGCTAACCCTAGTTCTCTACTATAGCTATCTCTATCCGTAACCCTTAGGGCTCATTTTCCGATAAAGACTAGTGTATGGTCGATGGTAACATTGACTTGGAAACCCACATGCATACACCCATATGGTTATAGACTATTGTTACCCCAAGATCATCTAGGTTTCCCTTCCTAGAGGATATCAATAATTGTACCAAGACCAAGGCCCTGGCCCAGCGCATAGAGCGCAACATGCTTAACCTTATGGATGGATTGGCGGGGCTGAAGTCTATGCTTGCCGTTGCTATTAATGCACTTGGTTATGAGGGTCTGGGGATGACCAGGATGTCTTGAAAACCACATATGGTGAAGAAGGGTCTAGCAATGGCGATACCGAGTCTTCTACAAAAGAGTCGGAGGCTAATTCTCAAGACGATGGAAATAGTTCATTGGTAGACGATGTTATCCCACCCCTGTCACAACCCCATGGATTTATATGGATGTTAGTTTGTCATACATGCTGATGACTCTTTTTTGGATTTTATTGGGATATTTTGTCTTTTGTTTGATTTGTAATTTCATGGGATTTTTTGGATATTGTATGGTAGCTTTATGTGTTTTAGATTACCTAGCTTTAGTCTTAACAATTTAGTTTGATTAAATTTGAGACTGGCTATTGTGAACTTAGAATGGGACCTTTCGATGGTACATTCCAAGTTCTGGTTGTATTGGTTACCTATTGTTGATTTATTAAGTATGATAGAGCAGTGTAATTTCGCACTTCATTCGCACGCATGATGCCGAGTTTACCAACATGTTACCAACTAACCTGCGACATTGCATGAATTAATTAATTAAATTGGATAGGCACTGGTTTGGTCCGAGGAGTATGTACGACATCGCACGGGGAAACATGCGACGTCGCCACTTAATGTGGAGAGAAATTCGATCCAATCAACCAATAGTGGGAAGTTAATCATCTCATAATTGACTATTACTACTAGGTCGTACCCATGTTTCGGACATCGTAGCTCTGCCAGTAATACTTTTTACTTTGAATTTGAAAAATATTTACCACAGTTATCATAGAACCACGGTAAAAAACATATTATTTACCTCGGTTTTTATACCGAGGTAAAAACATTATTTACTTTAAAAAATAACCGAGGCAAAAGAAATTTTTACCTCGGTTATTTGACCTAAGCAAAAAATTGAGGCAAAAGGGGTAAAGTAGTCGGTCCAGTTTCTTGTAGTGTATTTATTGTGCTAATCTTGTTTGCTCCTTGGGAGTGTTAGGTTAGGTGTGTTGTAGGTTCGTGAGTAACGGCGGTGTGTTTGCATGCATGTTTGATTGAGAGTACCATTCCGATTGTTATAGACTAGATTGATTGGATCATCATGTCATATTGTTCATGTTAGGGAAGAAGCTACCCCTTAAGGGGGCGTGAGGCACCCCCGATTACCTTGATAGATTTCAGCGTGATAGTCTACACCAACTAGGGTTATCGTGTAGCAACCTTCATCATTTCAACCCTAGATTCATTGTGAGACGCCGATTCCTTTGCCTTTATAGGCTTAGGGAAAAACATATATAGTGGAGTGCTCAGGATTTATTTTCCTTACTCTCGTGTATAACGGTTGCAATGCCCGTAAGGCAACTGCTTAGGCACTTGATCCTTTACGTGGGGTCACATTAGCATTGGGAGGAAGTTTTATGGGTAAAAGGGAGCACTGCTTAGATTTTTTGTCCATTGACATACTTTCCCTAATAGCAGAGGCGGTGGTGGTAGGTAAAAATGGGCTTAGGTACCTTTGTACACAAACATTGGGAAGTGCTGACTATCACCCACACTATGTGACATGGACAAGAGATAGATTTATATGTCTTATATGTAATTTAATCTAAGATCAATGTCAATCATCAGTCATGTTACACAAATATTCCCAAGGCTAGTTTAATATAGTTTGATCTCTGTTTAAATGATTAGTAGTTCTTAGACAAAAACCACCCAAAACCTAGTTTGTAGCACTAGTTATTCTTGACACACTATCGGAGTGACACCCGATTGTTAGTGTATAGTTTACTTCCGAATTCTAACATCTTTGTGGACAACCCCAAACTTACAACTAGCTACATTTTTTAAGTTGGTAGTGAGCAAAGAAGCAACATATAAATATCTTTTCGTGGGTTAGTATTGCTCTCCCGTGAAAAGGTTGGTGCTATTAATGACCGTGCGGAGTACGGATCAAATTTTGGCGCTGCTGCCGGAGACGATATTTTAAATTTTAATTGCTAACTTGCATGACTATTTGGTAGTAGTAGTTAGTGATTTTGTTTTTGTAGCTTTTGTTGGTTATCGTTTTTAGCTTTATAGTAGTTATTCATGTTACTCCTAATTTTGTTTGCTAGTGTTCTCTGTTGGACTAGTAGTGTCTTGCCTCTATTTCATGGTACACACCCATACCATGAACTTAGAATCTCTACACTATCTACCAAAAAATGCCGGTTGTCGAAGAAGGAGGAGAATGAGAACTAGATGAGAGATTTTGTACGGTCCAACTATTTTTGTAGAGGAAAAGAGATTTTCTATGGAGGAAGACAACCGGACTTTTAGGGAGTTAATGGCTCCAAATTTAGAGAATCAACTCGTTTGCATCATCTTCCAGTCCTTACCTCCCAAAGTCACTTGCGAATTCAAGAGTGGAATGATATAGTTCTTGCCAACTTTTAACGGGATGGTCGGGGAGAATTCAAAAGACCACCTCTCAAAGTTTCATTTGGTTTGCACCAACATGAAACCACCGAGGGTTTGGGAGAAGGATCACAATTTGTGGTTTTTTTCCTTTCTCGTTGAGAGACGTGGCTAAGGATTGAATCTACTACCTTTCACCAGGCTGCATCACCTCATAGATCAATATGAAGGGTAGGTTTCTTAAGAAGTATTTTCTAGCTTCAAAGTTTACAGAATTGAAGAAGCAGTTGTCTAATATTTTGGAACTCCCGAGTGAGTCTTTGTATGAGCATTGGGAGCGGTTCAAGCGCCTGTTGGCAAGCTGCCCCTACCATTCCTTCGAAGAGGGAGATCTCGTGTACTAGTAATTTGAGGGCCTGTGTGATGAGGATATTCAAATGGTTAACACTGCATGCAATGGTTCGAGAGCGAACAAAAACCCCAAAGACGTTATGGCCTTATTCGAGGGAATGACCAATGGTACATGGAAGTTTGGGACACGGTCACAAGTGAAAACTTTAGAAGAACCTGCTCATTCCCCTAAACATGAAGAGCAAGTCCAAGGTCTTACTTCAATGATGAAGGAATTTATGAAGGGGAGGACGCAACAAGTGAAAGTGTTTGGGATTTACATCTTAGAACACTCACCGGCGCATGTACACAAGTTGTGGATAACTTTTAGGAAGTGAAGGACCTTGGATTTAACTTGTGGGAATAGACAGTTTGGCAGAGAGCGGAAACAAGGTTTCCAAGAGAACCAAGTAGGAAATCGTCAAGACCCTTATGCAAACTTATTCAACGTTGGATATCGTGACCACTCAAATTTTTGGTGGCGCGATGACAACCAAGGGTACAATCGAGGAGGAGTTCCACTTCCACCTTACCCAAGGGGCGAAGGGCCTTTCAACTCAAATTCTCTAATTTATAAATAGGATCGGGAGGAAATTCTTGAGGTGATTGTGCAATTGATAAACAAAAGTGACATGTTCATAGAGCAAACTAGAAGAGAAGTTTAACAGCAGGTGCAAGGGCTTTATATAGCAACAAAAACCTTGAATTACAAGTTGGTCAACTCGCCACCTTGGTGAGCCAGCTCGAGGCAAGAGACTCTGGCAAGCTACCATCCCAACACTAAGTAAATCTAAAAAATGTGAGTGTGCTTAAATTGAGAAGTGGGAAAGAGGTACGAAAAGATGAGAATGAGTTTTTGTAAGAAGATGACAAGTTTGTGGAAAACAAGAAGGCCACATTTGAAGAGGAAGAAGTATTCGTTGAAGAAGAGCCCACACAAGAGCTCCCTACCACCGAGGTAAAGTTCAACCCTCCACCATCTTTCCCAAGTGCTTTGAGGGGAAGTCCATAGGTGGCTTCAAACGTAGATCAAATCAGCCAAATCTTCAATATGGTAGAGGTTAGTATTCCACTTCTACAGGAAATTGAACATATTCCATCGTATGTCAAATTTCTTTAGACCATATAAATATTCATAAAAATTGTGATGGCCCTGCCATTTTTTCAATCCCTCTTTCTCTAGGTGGTAAGTTGATTAAAAAGGCTATGATTGACTTAGGAGTTTCCATCAATATTATCCCATTTAGCCTATATGAGACTATTGACAAAGGTGAACTTAGGGACACTAGGATGATAGCCTAACTAGCCTATCACTCCCAAGAAAGCCCTAGGCAGATAGTCACATTATGGTTAGAGTGGCCAAGACCATGTTTTCGATGGACTTTTATGCGCTTGATGTGATGCACAATAGAAGTGTAGCCCCAATTCTATTGGGGCAACCATTTTTGAAATTATTAAGGACTAAAATAGATGTCCACTTGGGAACGTTAATCCTAAATGATGACATTGATAAAGTCGCGTTTCACATTTATAAATGTAAATATGAGTCATTTACTTCTTCTCTTGCATGCTATGGCATAAGATTATGTGATGGATTCAACCAGTTTGATGAATCTAGCATGAGTGATCATGATGAGAGCCTTGAGATGATTAATGGGGGAATGCATGTGTTGAACTTTGATTTTGATGATGATGTTGATGATGCTTATGCCATGCTTGATTTTAGTGATGAACTTTATAATGTGGATTTCTTTTCTATATCACTAACATGCAACGGTTGGTGGAGAGTGGCAAGGAATTTTTACTTCCTAGACCATCTCCCAAACCTGAGAAAAGGGCTAAGGAGTCAATATTGCTAAGGTTGGTGATAGTGATTGTGATGATCTGCTACCTTGTATTGAAACCCTACATGTTCTTACTTCCTTGAATGATAATATTGATTTTACAAATGTTGATGTGCATGATGTTCGTGTTCACATTATTATTAAGAATGCTTGTCTTCCAAATTTGAGCACTAAAAAGCAGCGGGGAAGGAAGCGCGCTAAGGAATTAAAACCTCCTAAATCCCTTCCTATGCCCAAAATCAAAAAGAAAGGATCGACAATAGTGAAAGATGAACGTTTTTGGTATGTGGCACCTAAGTTAAGAAGTAAGCCTCATTTAATGTGGAGACCCATCCGTAGGGACGTGGTTGTGGATAGAGTCACAGATAGTGGGAGACCCCACTGGTATACTTTTCCTAGCTCTAGAAAATGCATGAAAAATAAGTCGTGAGAATGAAAATAAAGAAACAATGCTTTTATTGTTTTAAGTAGGAGGTGAAATTTGTCATGTGATTTTTGGAATGTTTTTGTTAATTTTTTTTGGTGTTTTAGAGATTAACAGTCATTGAATTTTGAGCTGGAACTGTATCACGCTGAGTTTTTATGTTTTTGGGTGCAAGAATTTTTGTGACAAAATTGAAAGAGGTAGCTTTGGCACAAACCGTGCTAAGTCTCATGCCATTTAAATGGCACGAGGCATTCAATCGGCATGTGTCGTGCCACATGACTGTCGAGTATGCCATCTTGAAAGACCAATCAAATTACACAAGGCCCCCATAAACCCTCGTTCCTTCGTTTTTCTCCCCAAAAAAGTAGCCACAACTTCTAGTCTCCCAAACACTCAAATCCTCATATCTCCCTCGTTTCTCAACCAAATTCAAAAAAAAATTATCCCAAAGCAATCATTTTCCAAATCCGAACAAAACCAAGTGAAAATTAATCCCAAAAACAACAAAAAAAATTGCCCAAATTTGTAGAAAATACAATCCAACCTCTTTGAGTTTTTTCTCCTAAAAACATAAATATTCTTCCATTGCAGGCGTTGAAAATTACTGAGATTTTCTCTTGGAGGAGTTTCGTACACTCCACGGGCCTTAATTCATTGAAATCTACCGCCGATTTCCGAGTAGGTACATTAGCCGAACCCCCTCTTTGAAAACTTTGGAGTTTTTGAATTTTTTGGATTTCTGAAATTGCATGTGTAGGACATTATAAAAGGGATTGATTGTGATTTTTGGAATTGCATAATTTTTTTAAAAAATTGACTGTTGGGTAGTTTGGACTAGATTGTGACTTGGGATGTTACTGTATTGCTAGATTTTCTGTGTTTCTTATTCTTTTGCTATGTATATGCCGAGACAGAGACCAGGCATGAGTGTTCCCTTTATGGGTTTACGGACACTCCGTCCAGAACATGAGGAGAGTTGGAAGCGTCTTTTGGGACGCCCCATCCTGGAGACTAGGTTTGTGGACAAGCATGTCTGTAAATATCTTAAGATATACAAATTGGTCAAGGTTTTCCTGAAGAGGATCGGTCTAAGGGCTTCATGGGAGAAGTCTTGAAATGCATCTCTAGGAAACCCTCCAATCCTATCCTTCCTAGAATTTATGTGACAAGCTCGAGTAGGCCTAGAGCTCCCAAGATATCCTTGCATGCAAACTTCATCTCCAAAATGGTCCTCTTTGGGATATTCAGATACCTCTACCTTCAGGCCGCACTCCCGGAAATGTTGGCCAACCCATGAACTCTTCAACCAAGAATGCGGGATTAGGAGGAAGGGAAGTCGTCAGCTCTTGTATCCAACTTTAGCCAACTTCTTCCCCTTCTCACCCAGGGAAGTTATTATTATTTTCTGGCCTACTCCTTTTTGGAGCCATTCTATGACAAGAAGAAGAAGATGGTAATGCAAGAATATACAAAGATATGCATTAAGTATCATTCAAGAACAACACTCTTCCTAAATAGCCAACACATTATGAATCATGCTATTTCAACACAAAGGCTGATCAATCAAGAATCATTCCTCCTAAATAACCATAACAAGAAAAATCATATCATCAAAGCACAGGAACCATACACTTCTCCCCACACTTAGTTAAATCCAAGATCATTCATATAACCAAAATACTTCCCAAAAGCACCTCAAAATTTCAAAAATCATGCCTCTCATCACAAGAAAATCAAGCTAAATAAAGAAAGTAAGTACAAGTTTTGAAGGATTACTTGGAGTTTGAAGCTAAGAGCTGAAAAATCTACACAAGAAGAAGCAAAAATTCTAGTTTTTGCGGGAAAATGCTGCAATTTTTTTAGTTTCTACAAAGTGAAGTGAGAGTGAGTGTTTTTGAGGAACTTTAATAGGTTCAATGATTTCTATGGATAGGGGAATGTACTATGAATTTTAAATTATAGAAAATTCATGCTACTCTAAAAGAGGGTGGTTTAGGAGAGAGATACAAAGGAGATAAGGATGGTCTAGGTAAAAATAGAAACTTTAGGAGACAAAAGTACCACTTAATTAATTCCTAAGGAAGTTTTTGATGTTTATTATAGTACTATTTACATTGAAAATCCTAGGGAATAAAAGATCTGCTAAATCCTTAGGGCTCATTTTCCGATAAAGACTAGTGTATGGTCGATGGTAACATTGACTTGGAAACCCACATGCATACACC
>JAULKM010150981.1:0-17272 GCA_032355605.1 Rubia tinctorum | reverse complement strand
ACTTAGAAAACCAACCAAAAACCCCCCTCTTTACATGCTTTTATTTATCTATCTATATCTATCTAGGCTTATATCCATTCCTAATTGTATGAACCCTTAGGAAAATCCCTCTGCTTTGTGGATGACCCCGACTTGCCAACTATCTACTTAGTTGTATTTAGTAAGCATATTGGGCTTATAAATTGTATATTTGAGAGGTACGACGACGACCTCCTACCACACCCAGTCCCAACAGCCACCTCTAGATTTCTATTTGTGACTGTACTGCATGATATACGACCACAACCTATATATGTCGCGGAAGCTTTTAGATATGGACGAGATTCACCTGGGCCCAGATCCCGCGGCAGTAAGGCGCAGGTAGCGGCATCAGAGGAACGAGGCATGGATGGCTCAATATCAGCAACACTATAGAGATGGTGGTTTATCACAGCAGTGACTGAGCCCGGTGGCACTTTTGTGAGCTTATTCCTTCCATTGTCATTTCTACTATATCTGGCATGTTTGTCTACATTGAGGGAAATGTAGAGGTTTAAGTGTGAGGAGGGGAATTAGCTTTAGACTTCATTTGTTTTGGATGATTTTGTTTTGGGATATTCCTTGTCTTGGATGTTTTTCGCTTTTCGGATGTTTTTCTTCATTAGTTTGGATATTGTGAATGCTTTTTGCTATTTTTATTTGGAAAATTTTGAAAAAAAACATTATTAAAAATAAAGAAAATGAATAAGAACAAAAACAAATAGAAAACCCGGTAAGTTGAAAATCCTAGAGGGAAATTTAGGCAACATTGTGGCCCGGATAGGCTGAAAACTCGAAAGGGCAGTCTAGATAAAAATGAGAGGCTAAATGTGTAGGTGAGATGTGAGCCAAATAAACATGATGTGTGGCTAGGATGAAAACTTGAAAGGGCTCCTAGGAAAAATTAGAGAATGAGAGAAAAAGAAAATTTTGTTATAAATCTACTCATTTTCCGGCGTTGGAGTCATAAGGTTGCGGTTGACATTTGGATAATCGGGTAGCCTAACATCATGGTACTTCTTTCGATTGGGTAATTTAGAGGGGAAAACGAAGCAAGGTATGAGATTCTTAATCTTTATATGCTTCATTTTTTTGGTTGATATATTGGTATGAAGTTGGTTGATATATTGGTATGAAGTGAAGTTGTATTTCAACATTTGACATAGTTTTAACTTCACTTGATACCATTGGATTTTGGGATTATCAATTTGAGAGTTTAAGATGTTTTCATGGGAATTATTGAATTGATTTGTGGGAATGATTGGGTAGAATTAGGAATGGGGGTTGTGTGTGAATTCTCATTTGAGCTTGATTTTAAGACTTGTGATATTTAGAGTTTTTGTGAGGCTTTGATTGGGGGTATATTAGTATTAGGGTAGGGATGCATGAATTTCTTTGCTTTCTTGAATATTTTCTTACTCAAGGATGAGGAAGGTCAAGTGTGGGGAGGTTTGATGTGTCCATTTTATGTGCATATTTTGGGACTTTTTGGATTCACTTTTGTGATCTATTTTCATCTAGAGCTTGTGTTTTACCTTGAAATTCACTTACGAGAGCTAAGAGTGACTTTTATGCTTTCATGACTTTTCTAATGGATTTTTTGTGGAGGAGCAAAAATATCGAGACATGAAGAACGAAGACCGTTGAAGAGCATTTAGTTCATCTTTTGAAGACTCGAAGGCTTAAAGATTTGAAGAGAAGTAAATTATAGAGAAGGCTAGAAAACAAGAAGAAGAAAGAAGAAATCATATGTTGTTTTGGTCACCCGTCGCGAGTAGCAACATCTTGGTCGCTAGTCGCGACAAACGGGTGACTAGAACCTCTTATCATTTTTCTTGTACTATAAATAGCACACTTTTATTCTCTCTTTTCATTCTTCTTCTTCCCGATTTTAGACAGCTCTAAACCCTAGTTTTCTTCATTTTCATCTAGTTTTATCTTAGATTTACGTTGAATATGCTTTGTGTGTTAAGTATGATTGCTAGCAGCTAAACTCATCACTTGGGAGCAATTGATTAAAGCTTCCAAACCCATGTAGTGAGACACTATTTTACTCTTTAATGAGCATTTATGTTATGGGTTGTTTGAGAATATGAAATGTTTGTATGATTAAGTGTTAGAAGTGTAAGGAAAGTGTACAATTGTTTCTCACCTTTGGCATGAAAATCCTAGACCATGGCATCAGAACTTCTTGTGGGTATATGATGTAAATATTTCTAGATAAGTATGTTAATATTGTTTGTTGTCATATTTGTCCTAAGGTAGAAATGAAAGATTGAATCTTCAATGTTGTTTATTCTAGGTTTAGTCTAATGAATTCTTTGTTTGGTTAAATAGCAATTTGGTTTATTGCATGTAGTTATTATCAAATCTATGGTTCTTCGCATATAATGCGATTGATAAAATATTATTAGCCATTGTTTATCTAAAGTGCTTATCAATGAGGTTTGCAAATGGTCGTTGAACGTCTTTCCAAATTACTACTTAGAAGAAATGAAAGTTGATCTTCGAATGAGAAGTGATAACATTACCCATAGGCAATTAATGTGCATAAATGAGTGAATGAGTCTAGGATCTATAAGAGGTTTGGAAGTGGGAATTAATTGCCCCAAGGATTTGTTAATTGTGATTTTATCATCTCTTTAGTAGCTTTTTGATAATATCTTAATTACTTCACTTTGCTAGTTGTGTTGTCTTTCAATTCATAACTTGGAAAACAAACCAAAAACCCCTTTTTACATGCTTTCATATACACATATATATACATATATATAGTCTAGTATTTACCCTTATATGTGTAAACCCTTAGAAAAATCCCTCTTCTTCGTGGACGACCCCGACTTGTCATTATCTACTTAGTTGTAGGTAGGAAGCAATTAGGGCTTAAAAATAGTAAATTTGAGAGGTACGGCGACGACCTCCCATCTTGGTTGTTCGTAAATCAAGATTGGGCTGGAATTTAGAAGTTAGTGGTCTCTAGTTGGGCTAGGTATACACCATAACCCCCCCCCCCCAGCCATGAAGTCCATAAAACACGAAGCTGTGATTCTGGTTGAAAAGTGTTCACGAACTTGTTTATAGTTTATTTCTTCAACTACAATAATCAATACGTTATTGAAATGAATTGAATTACTTTCATGAAGTGTTGTGTGCTTCTTGTCCGTGTTTGTTACTCAATTGAGTTGTCTATCCTTTGATCTTATGTTCAAAATTTGAAAATACCATGATTGTGGAAGGCTAGTAGCTGTTGTGATCCTGTAGGCAGGGTTTTCTACTTTTTTTCTACCGATAGTTTTGGGATTTCTTCATGTACCGTTACGCATTCCTCCATTTATAATTGTTTCAATTTCCGTGATTTAACCATGTCACTATTCTGTGTGCAGTACTCTATCCACTTATCCACCGACATCTTCTCGAGTTCCTAAAAAGGTAGCTCTCTTTTTGTCAGGTTGTCATTATTAAGTTTGTTTCCTTTTATTTAATTTCGTATTCCGTTTGGATTTTTCATCTTTTTCAATTCTTATTCTTTATAGCTCCGGTCTCCCATCACACTCCATTAACATCATAAGTTCCTCTACTCTCGATCTGTTTTTCCTTTTAGAAATGGGTTTTTGTAGTTGTGAATTTGTGGCATCTCTTCCTTCCAGTAATTCTTTTTCTGGCCCTTAGCTAAAGGTCGTTCGGTTGTTTTTCCAGTGTACTATTTGTGTTTCATGTTTTAAATATTACCAGAATTTTTCTTCTCTTTCTTTTTTATTTTTGAATTCTAATACTGTAATTGATATAACCTTTGTCTGGAATTTGAGACATTTTAGCATCTTCATGTCTACCTCTAATATTGTTGAATCTTCCCTGAAAGATGTCCTTATTGACCATGTCAATTCCGGGGAGGATTCCAATCAATTCACCGCTTCTTATGTCTTTAGTAGTGTTCATTCTGAAAATTACTTGGAAAATCTTAAGGATAGTTTTACGTTTTTATCTTTGTACGAGTTTAAGGCTCTTGAGCCCTCTGACGTGCTTGCGACCCTCATTCTGGTTTCTTTTCATGCTACTTATATTATCTTAAGTTTGGTCTTATTTTTCCTTACCTCAACATATTGTAAACCTACTTTCCTATTATCGATCGCATTATCCCAGCTCCATCCTAAGGTTGTCTTAATCATGGTTTTTTCCATCATGTGTGTGAAGACGCTCAAATATCTTTTTCTCTCAACTTATTTTGTAACCTTTATCAAATTCACAAAGTGAAGAACTCCTCCAAAAAATTCAATCTTTACCAAGTTATTCCAAATGTTGAGTTGTTTAGTGAATTTCCTAACAACTGAGGTGTATGGCATAAAAACAATTTCTTCTTGATAAGGTGAACAAACAGAGTTTTCTCGTTTGGAACTATAATGTTCCAAAATCAAAACTTCTAAGGGATGGGGTTTGTATTCATGCTGAATCTGAGGTTGTATTGACACTCAGCGAACATTCAATCTATCTTCACCATGCTAATACTGAAAGCGAAGGTGTTTGTTTGTTGTATCTTTTCTTTGTCTTACCCATACTTCTCTCACTGTTCACATCGTCATATTATTTTCTACATTCATCTGACTTGATTTTTGTTCAGAATTTCAGAAATGGATTTGACCAAGCACCCCCATTGAGAGAAACTTCACATTTGACGATGACGATGAATGGCTAGAACCTATGGCCACTGAAATAATTGACAACTCCGCGAAAAGGTAAATTCTCGAACACACTGGAGCCTCCTAAGAAGAGGGGATGAATCAGCCATTCTCATCCTACAACTCTATCATTAAGTCATGGAATGATGGTAGAGGGGACTATTCCTGCTACCTTATCCAAGTTGTCTCTCCATGAGACAATAACTGTGGTATGTTTCTTTTTATCATATTGTGGTTTAACTTTTGTTCTCCTTTTTTTATATCTAACTGTAATGCTTGATTCTGTAATTTTTGAAAATAAGATTGGTGAGAGTCTTCAGATTGATAGTGAAAAGGTCGCCAAATTCACTAAGGGAGATGGTTCACTTCTGGAGAAATCGCAGGCCAGCAAAGTGAAGATTGTTGCACTGGATCCCTCCCTCAAGGCTACTAAAAAGCATGCTTGTTCTACCGAGGAGCATGTTTCGGCTGCTAAAAAGTAAGTTGCTAGGACAAGTTTGGAAATGGAGGAGATGTGGACTAATGGTCCTTCTTCACCTGGATGTCCTCAGGTTCTTGTCGATCGTCTTGTTAATACAAAATCTTTCTACAACTACTTTGAAGAAATATCCTCGTATGCTCTCAATGTTGGGTGCTGCGAGGTGTTAGCTGAATTGCAAAGATTGGACTCTACCGTGAAGGCTCAGAACCTGCCCAAACTGGCCATGTCTGAGAGGGTGATTGACGAAGAGAAAGTTAAAATTAATCAGGGATTTATTAGCCTCATTTATGATGGTGGTAATCCTTGTGCTTTCCTATCATACATTGTTAGCCTTACCTATTTTCCTTCTGTGGCAGAGCTTAAAGAGTGTGCAGTTGATTATTTTGAAGATCTTTCATTTGGTTCTCGCACCTCTAAGCCTCCCGCATATGAGCCTCCAGTTAATCCTGATGTTGATGTGAACACAGAGGCTAACCTGGACATTAAGGGCTCTAATCAACATGCAATCAAGGAGGGTTCTTCTATTGTTATTCACCTTTCGTCCACCTCCCCTACTCATGTTAGTTAATCTTATTGCAATGAATTATGGAGCTTAATCTGTAATATTTGACAATATTCTGAATTATGTATGTACTATTTGTACTATTATGAATATTTGGATGTCTTTCTAATTTTGCAACTTCTCATTACCTTTATATGTTGGGCATTGATATTTTGGTTTATCATAAAATTTTGAAAGGCCTTGACTATGTGGCACCTAAGGTTCATTTTCATCATCGTTCAGGGTTTTTCTCTCCTCCTTCACCTTTTCCTATTAAGTTTATCAAAGCTACCCAGTATTTTTCTAGGGACTATATCGAGCTTATTTCCACTGATCGTTTCACTATTTTCGAATCTTCGCCATTATATATTGGGTGGCAAACTTCTACTTCCTCGTTCTCTCCTCCTATCTTAGCCTATCCTTATAGTTAATCAATGCCTGAGGGTTACAAAATTGAGTTGCTTGATTAAGATATAGATTTTTAGCTTGGAAGATCTAGTATCTGTAGGTGTATACATGTGCTCACTCCATCTTCCTCCTTGTGTTTATGAATGGGCATTCGCTTGAAGTATATGTTACTTGGTATTCACGATCTTGAATTTGGATGGAATAATACCTTAAAGGATACTCAAGTTTTTGTCCACAAACTTAAGGATTTTTGTGCTAAATAGAACAATCTTATTCAGCAGCGCCAACAACTAAGCATGGTTAGAATTTTTTGTCAGCAGAAAGAGGCTAAGGATTTTTCTTCGAGTAAGGCTAGAAAAGTTCGATCTTGATCATTGATAAACAGTTTTCTCATATTGATGATCTATTGGAGCTATTGAAGAAAAATCAAGGTGAGTGTGATCATTTTTTTTCTTTTTTTGCAGCCGGGTGGCAAAGTAAATTTGACGAACAGTTTTGCATAAACACCCAGCTTCATAGTGAGAATGAAAATATTTGTGCTGATTGTAATCATTTCTACTCTTGTATGCATCACTTCTACTCTTGTATGCATCACTTCTAACAATCTTGTGTTGAATATAAGGATAAACTGCAAGCCCTTCCATCATCATCCCGTCAGTCTACCGGTCGTGGGGACTTATCAATGGTTATCGAGAGATAGAGGATTAACTGGTCTGAAGATGTTAAATATCATATTCTCCAATTGGAAGACCAAATGAGAAATTTCATGGCTACAAATAAGGATTATCAAGATATTGTTGGCTTTATTCGCGTGCAGCTTGATCTTGAGGAATTTGTCCCAATAACTAATTTTAAGGCGTACTATGCCAAGCATCTTGATCATATGGAATGAAGAGTTTTTACCCATAATTCTGGCTACTTTTACATGAAATGGTGTTATGAAAAAATGTTAGAAGATGAGTACGAGACCGAACTATCTCGCTGCGCGACTGAGCAGTCTCATCGCTAAGCTGAGGCATCTCGTCACCATAGGAGTTCTTTATCCTCTGAACCTCTCGTGCATCTAGGTGTTGAAAATTTGTTTTTTGGATTGTTCGGAGTAGTACTTTTTACTAGCTTGTATTTTGTAATTCGAGCTTTTCGCTTTTTCTGAACACTTTTTGTATTTCCTTCTGTTTGTTCTTATACGCCTTTTTCATTTTCGGGATTTTTTTTGAGGCTATACAATTTTTACTGCTGATATCACTAGCAGGCTTGCCTATTTTACAAGTTCTATAGCATAAAAAATTAAGTACCTTTATCATGTGAACCTGAAAGATCTATTGCTTGCTTAAGTCGTGCTTGTGGGCATATCTGCCTTTTTGCAAGATATATAGCTTTCTTAGTCATGTTTGCAAAATTCTAAGATCTATAGCTTGGATATCAAGGAATTTGTATCGGGCAAACTACAAGGTCTATTGTTTGCTTACTTTGCTGTTTTGTAGGCATATATGCCTTTATGCAAGGTCTATAGCTTGCACAGGTTGGATCACGAAATTGTAAGATCCAAAACTTTCAATGTCGAAAAGTTGTTAATTTTTTTGTTCTCTCTTGACCAAATTTGATTATTTGCAATGTTCCATGAATGGTTATTATGTAGAGAATGTAAATAAATTACATGAAAATTATGTTTCCCCCAAATACGAACTTTTATATTTAATATGTAGGGTTGTGATAATATCGCTCTTCAAAAGAAAACAAAGATTCGAACTACACCTATGATCATCTCATGGCTTCTATATATTTGGGTTTTTCCTACCCTTCCCCTTAGATGTTAAACATAAAACTTTCCAAGTTTAACCACATGCCACGTGTTGGGGACTCTACTGCCATCTAATCTCTCTAGCTCGTAGCAGTTGGAACGATGTGTTTTTGCTATCTTGTACGGGCCTTCCCACTTTGGGCTTAGCTTTCCTTTTTCTTTTGCTAGGCTTGCTTCATTCTCTCGCAGCACGAAGTTACCAATTTGAAACTGCATTTCCTTTCCTTCTGATCATATGCTCTAGCCATCTTCTCCTTTTAATTTGCCTCTGTAATCATTGCTTGCTACCTCTTCTCTCCTAGCTCATCTAGGTCCAATATCATCACTTTGGGATTATCATCCTTCTTGTATACCTGTACTTGATGGCTTGAGTTTCCAATTTCAAATAGTATTACTGCCTAATGACTATGGACTAGGCTATAAAGTGTTTCTTCTTTTGGTTGGTGAACAATTGTTATAAATAACCACATGGTATTGGGTATTTTTCAGACCCAACCAGTTCTCTTCCCTTCCAATATTTTTTGTATACCCTGAAATTTAGTCATGTTAGTAACTTTTACTTGTCCATTAGCTTAAGGGTGAGCTACAGAGGTGAACCTCTGTGTAATCCCTAACTTTGAGCACCATTCGGTGAAGAGTCCACTAGTTAATTGTGTGCCATTGTCCGTGACAATAGTTTGTGACTCCAAAGCAACAAACTATGTTCTACCAGAAGAACTTCCTAGTTACTTCTGCTGTTACTCTTCCCAAAGACTTCGCTTCCACCTATTTGGTGAAATAGTTTATCGCGACTATTAAGAATCTTGCATTGCCAATACCTTTTGGAAAAGGTCTTACCAGATCAATTCCTCATTTATCAAATGACCAAGCTCCATATACTCTTGTTAAGCTAGCTTGAGGTTTATGTGATATTGGGGCATTGATTTAGCAACTTTTGCACTTAAAAACAAAGTTATACGCATCGTTGAACATGGTTGGCCGATAATATCCCGATGTAATTATCTTCTTCGCAATAGTTCGAGACCACTGATGCCACATAGCCCTTCGTGTACTTCTTTCAAAATCTCATCTGCTTGTAGTGGACCCACACACTTTATCCATAGAGATAAGAAACTTTTTTTGTAAAGGAATCATCCTTAATAAACATAATTGTTGGATCATAGTTCAAACTTTCTAGCTTATACCTTGTTTGTTGGCACCTTTCCCCTTGCGAAAGAATCTGTCAGCGGCGTCATCCAGTTTGCTTCATCCATTCGAACCGTTAAAACAATTATTATATTTGTGCTTCTGACTGGAATGACTTCCACTTTTACGTCCTTGTGTCCCACCAATGAATCGAACCCAACTATTTATAGCCTTCTCAAGGTATGTACCTTTGTATTTTTGCTTCTTGGCATGTGTTGGATATCAAAATATTCTAGTTGAGCAATAAGCTGATGTCCTTAAATACTTTATCAGTTGTTCTTCCTTCACTTCGTAGTCTCCTCAAGCCGGCTATACTAGTATATGTTAGTCGCTAAAGTTCTGACACTTTTGACCTTTATCCTTATTGTAAGGTCTAAGCTATATATTAATGCCTCACACTCTGCTTCATTGTTGGTGAGTGGAAAATTGAAACGAAGTGAATATCTACGTTCTCCCCCTTCTGGGTTGACTAATAGTAGTCCTGCCCCGTATCCTTCCTTGCTAGATGCTACATCCACGATCAGTTTCCATGCGACATTCACCAACTTAGATTTATCTTTGTTGATTCTGAGGTTCTACTGGTCTTTCATGTCTTGTGCGTCTTCGCTCATCATCTCTGCGATAAAGTCTTCTAAGGCCTTTACTTTGATTGAAGTTCTTGGTGGGAACTGGATTTCATATTGCCCTAAATTGAGAGCCCACTTGGTCATTCTACCGGATGTTTCAGGTTTGCTGAGGATGTCTTTCACTGGGTGATCAATGTAGACAACTGTCCTGTGACTGTGGAAAGAGGTTCGCAACCTTCTTGTTGAGTACACGAATGCTAGAATTAACCTATACACTGCATCTACGCTCTCTCTACCTTATGTAGTATTTTATTGATAAAGTATACTAGTATTTGTTTTTGGACCTCTTGTCATACTAGAACCTAGCTGACTGCGTTCTTTGAAACTGCCAAGTACAGATATAAGATTTCTCCTGAGATTGGTGGATTAAATTTGGGTGACTCCTAGAATTGTTCTTTTAAAGAATCATATACTTTTTGACTTTCTTTGTTCCAGGTAAATTTCTTCACATTCTTCAGGGCTTCGAAGAGTGGAAAGTGTTTCGCAACTACCTTTGAAATGAATCTACTGAGTGTTGCTAGTGATCCCATTAATATTGTACTTCATTGACTGTTCGTGGTCGAGGAAGATCAATTATAGCTTGTATTTCTCAGGATTGTCCTTGATTCCCTTGTTAGATACCTTATATCTTCATAATTTCCCTGCGCCTACTCCAATTATGCATTTCTTTGGATTAAGTTACATGTCAATCTTACTCAGTGTGTCTAATGTCTCTTTCAAGTCCTCTGCATAGTTTCATATCTTCTTACTCTTAAAAACCATATCATCAACATATACTTCCACGTTTTGGTCTATCTTACTGTGAAATGCACTCTCAATCACTCTATGATATGTTGCTCCTTCATGTTTTAGTCCAAACAGAATTTTCACAGGACAAAATATTTCGAAGCTTATTATGAACGTCGTGTTCTCCGTATCTTCCGAATTCATCAAGATTTGGTGAAATCCTTTATATGCATCCAGAAAGGCTAGGACTTCATACCCTGCTATCACTTCGACTAGCTGATCCATCTTAGGCAAAGGATAACAATCCCTTGGGCATGCCTTGTTTAGATCAGTGAAGTATATGCACATTCTCCATCATGCGTCCTCTTTTTCACCATTACTGGGTTCGCTAACCACTTTGGATATGTTACCTCCTTCAGTATACCAGCTTGAAGCAAAGCTTCAACTTCTTCTTCGATTGCTTTCTGCCTATCACTAGCGAAACTTTGTTGCTTTTGCTTGATTGGCTTAACTGAATCACCAATGTTCAGGAAATGGGTAGCGATTTTTGGGTTGAATCCTCCCATGTTCAAGGTTATCTCCATGCACATGTGTCCTAGTGAATTTGCAAGACTCTTATTACCTCCTATTTCTCCAGATCGAGGAGATACTTTCCAATTTTAACACATTTGGAAGTGTCTTCATCGTCTAGGGTGACGACTTCCGTTTCTTCTCCTAGATCTACTGTTAACATGCCCTGCCTGAATAAGCTTCTATCCAAGACAATGCTAACCATCTTAGTTTGCTCCGAGCATTTCCTTGTTTTCATCGCGATGACCATACACTGCCACGCTGATTGTTGGTTTTCTCTTATTGTTGTGATTCCGGCTGGAATTTGTCCTTGGTTTTCCATGTTTTCAATCTAGTAACTATTCTATCTTTTTTGTGGTTAATCATTTTTAAAAAATGGCACACTTTATACCTCAAAGGAAAATCGATAATGCAAAGCATGTGGCGGACTTGTTTCTTAAAGAGGTTATTTGTTTACATGGGATAAATACAAGCGTAGTGTCTTATCGTACTTATGGAATACAACAATATGGAGGAAGTTGGGTACCAAGTTACAAGTCATCCACCAACGGATGGGAGAATAGAGGTCACCTACTTACATTGGCCACTATTTTTTGTGCCTTAGTTCAAAAGAACTTGAATAATTTGGAAGCTTGCATTCCGATAGAAGAGTTTGCTAATAATTGAACTATTCATGTTGCTACTTATTTACCTCTATCTCAAGTTGTTTATGGTTTCCTACCTATTAATCCTCTTGATCTTTTCCTTTGAATTTCAAACATGTTGGGAACCTTGAATATTTTTCCTTTCGTGAAGAAACTACACAAGAAGGTTAAGCTACGGATAGAAAGGACAAATGCTAAGAATGTGAAGAGGGCAAACAATGGCCAAAATGTGTTGAGGTTTGAACTAGACTGTTCGGGAGCATCACCACCAGTCTCCTCCGCATCAACATCTTCCTCATCGTCACTTTCATTGCTTAAGTAATGGGGTTTGAAATTAGGCATGGAGTCGTCATTGCTAAGTTTAATCTTGAGGCATATAATAATGAACTTTGAATATCTCGCTTCGGTTGCAGCCACCTCATTGTTAGCGAACTGACATCCTCATTGATACATGCCAGATATTTCTTGATATTTTCCATCCAACCCCTCTGAGTATCTGCAACATTGAATTTAAGAAAATAAAAAATTAATTTATAATCAAGTGATGAAAAATAATTAGCGTGATAAATTGTGAACCGAAGAGACGTCGGATCTCGGAACCTTTGTTTCAATCTCTGAACTGAATCGATTGCTAAATAAAATTAAAGGGTTCATTAAATGTGAAAGGCACAATTACAATAGAGAGGAATCAGACTTTCAATCAAAGATTGGAACATTAGTTCCTAGCTCGGAACTTAGTTGGTATAGAATGGTCACAAACTTCACAGGACATTCTTCCTAGCTTGTAAGTGTATCTTTTCATTTATTTTCAAAGAACAGAAAAGGTTCCGGACTCATAACTCCTTCAGAAACTATGGTCATCAATGAAATGTACTTTGATTTTTAAGACAGTTAAAAAGTTACCGATTACCTTCCGAACGAACAAAATTTCTTACATCTTGACATGGCTATTATCCTTGAAGACCGCAATTAAAAGAAATAACTTTAAAAACATTAAAACTTTGACATTCCATAATTTGAATGACAAATATTTCATTAAAATTCACAAACCCCCACCATCAGAATCAACAAAAAATCAAATTGAGCATAAGAGCATGGAAAACTCTAAAAGGTTTGCAAAAGTGTTTCATACATTGCAATCTCCACATGTGTATCATCAAGTTCTAACTAATCTTCCTCCTTATTTTCCGAGTCCTCCATCATCGGGATTTATAAATCAGATTGTTCGGGAGCATCACCACCAGCCTCCTCTGCATCAACCTCTTCCTCATCGTCACTGTCATTGCTTGAGTACTGGGATTTGAAATTAGGCATAGAGTCATTATTGCTAAGTTTAATTTTGAGGCATGTGGATTCAATGAAATTTAAATGTCTTGCTTTAGCTACAACCACCTCATTGTTAGCGAACTGACATCCTCCTTGATGCACGCCAAATATTTCTTGAAATTTTCCATCCAACCCCCCTGAGTAACTGCAACATCAAATTTAAGAAAATGAAAAACTTAATTTATAATCAAGTGATGAAAAATAATTAGCATAATAAATTGTGAACCGAAGAGAAGTCAGATCTCGGAACCTTTGTTCCAATCTAAAAACTGAATCAATTAATAAATAAAATTAAAGGGTCCATTCATTGTAAAGGGAACAACTACAATGGAGTGGGATCAGACTGGCCGTCAGAGATCAGAATATTAGGTCCTAGCTCGGAACTTAGTTGGTATAGAATGGTTAACAACTTCACCGACATTCTTCCAAGCTCGTAAGTGTATCTTTTCATTTTATTTTCAATGAACAGAAAAAGTTCCGGACTCGTAACTCCTTCGTATCTATGGTCATCAATGAAATGCACTTTGGTTTCTTAAAATAGTTAAAAAGTTACCAATTACCTTCCGAACAAAAAATATTTCTTTCATCTTGACATGGCTATTATCCTTAAAGACCGCGGTTAAAATAAATAACTTTAAAAACATTTAAACTTGGAAGTTCAATAATTTAAATGACAATTTTTTCATCAAACTTCAAACCCACCACCATCAGAATTAAAAAAACATCAAATTGAGCGTAAGGGCGTAGAAAACTATCAAAATCTTGCAAAAGTGTTTCATGCATCATAATCTCCACATGTGTATCATCAAGTTCAAACTAATCTTCTTCCTCGTTCGCCTCGTCTTCCATCATCTGGATTTCTGAAATAGACTGTTCGGGGGCATCACAACCAGCCTCCTCCGTATCAACCTCTTCCTCATCGTCGCTGTCATTGCTTGATTATTGGGGTTTGAAATTAGGCATGGAGTCGTCATTGCTAAGTTTAATTTTGAGGCATGTGAATTCAACGAACTTTGAATATCTTACTTCGGCTGCAGCCACCTCATTGTTAGCGAGCTGACATCCTTATTGATGCATGCCAAATATTTCTTGAAATTTTCCATCCAACCCCTCTTAGTTCCTGCAACATTGAATTTAACAAAATGAAAAAATTAATTTATAATCAAGTGATGAAAAATAATTAGCATGATAAATTGTGAATCGAAGAGACGTCGGATCTCAGAACCTTTGTTTCAATCTCTGAACTGAATCGATTACTAAATAAAATTATAGGGTTCATTAATTGTGAAGGGCACAATTACAATGGAGAGGAATTGGACTTTCAATCAGAGATTGGAACATTAGTTCCTAGCTCGAAACTTAGTTGGTATAGAATGGTCACCAACTTCACCGACATTCTTCCAAGCTTGTAAGTGTATCTTTTCATTTATTTTCAAAGAACGGAAAAAGTTCCAGACTCATCACTCCTTCAGAAACTATGGTCATTAATGAAATGCACTTTGGTTTTTAAGACAGTTAAAAAGTTACCGATTACATTCCGAACGAAAACATTTCTTACATCTTGACATGGCTATTATCCTTGAAGACCGCAATTAACAGAAATAACTTTGAAAATATTAAAACTTGGAAATTCCATAATTTGAATGACAAATTTTACATCAAACTTCACAACCCCCCTCCATGAGAATTAACAAAACATCAAATTGAGCATAAGAGCATGGAAAACTCTAAATGGTTTTGCAAAAGTATTTCATACATTACAATATCCACATGTGTATCATCAAGTTCTAACTAATCTTCCTCCTTATTGGCCTAGTCTTCTATCATCGGGATTTCTAAATCAGATTGTTCAGGAGCATCACCACCAGCCTCCTCTGCATCAACCTCTTCCTCATCGTCATTGACATTGCTTGAGTATTAGGGTTTGAAATTAGGCATGGATCATCATTGCTAAGTTTAATTTTGAGGCTTCTGGATTCAATGAAATTTTAATGTCTTTCTTCGGCAAAACCACCTCATTGTTAGAGAATTGACATCCTCCTTGATGCACGCCAAATATTTCTTGAAATTTTCCATCCAACCCCTTCGAGTACCTTCAACATTGAATTCAAGAAAATGAAAAACCTAATTTATAATCAAGTGAGGAAAAATAATTTGCATAATTAATTGTGAACCAAAGAGAAGTCAGATCTCAGAACCTTTGTTCCAATCTCAAACTTGAATCGATTAATAAATAAAATTAAAGGGTCCATTCATTGTAAAGGGAACAATTAAAATGGAGTGGGATCAGACTAGCCATCAATGATCAGAATATTAGTTCCTTTCTCGGAAATTAATTGGTATAGAATGGTCACCAACTTCACCTACATTCTTCCGAGCTCGTAAGTGTATCTTTTCAATTTATTTTCAATGAACAAAAAAAGTTCCAAACTGGTAACTCCTTCAAAAACAATGGTCATCAATGAAATGCACTTTGGTGGCAGTAAAAAATTACCGATTACCTTCCGAACAAAAAAATTTCCTACATCTTGATATGGTTCCTATCCTTGAAGACCGCAATTATAGGAAATAACTTTAAAAACATTAAAACTTGGAAATTCCATATTTTGAATGACAAATATTTCATCAAACTTAACAACCCCCCACCATCAGAATTATCAAAACATCAAATTGAACATAAGAGCACAGAAAACTCTAAAAAGTTTGCAAAAGTTTTTCATACATTACGATCTCCACGTGTATCATCAAGTTCTAAATAATCTTCCTCCTCATTAGCCTTGTCCTCCATCAACGGGATTTCTAAATTAGACTATTCGGGAGCATCACCACCAACATCTAGATTTTAAGACAGTTAAAAAGTTATCGATTACATTCAGAACGAAAAAAAATCTTACATCTTAACATTTCTATTACCCTTAAAGACCGCAATTAAAAACAAATAACTTTTAAAAAATTAAAACTTGGAAATTCCATAATTTGAATGACAACCTTTTCATCAAACTTCACAACCCCCCCCCCCCCCCATCATCAAAATTAACAAAACATCAAATTGAGCATAAGAGCATAGAAAACTCTAAAAAGTTTGCAAATGTGTTTCATACATTACAATCTCCACATGTGTATCATCAAGTTCTAACTAATCTTCATCCTCGTTCGCCTCGTCCTCCATCATCGGGATTTCTTAATCAGATTGTTCGGGAGCATCACCACCAACCTCCTCCGCATCAACCTCTTCCTTATCGTCACTGTCATAGCTTGAGTACTAGGGTTTGAAATCAAGCATAGAGTTGTCATTGCTAAGTTTAATTTTGAGGCATGTGAATTCAATGAACTTTGAATGTCTCGCTTCGGCTACAGCAACCTCATTGTTAGCGAACTGACATCCTCCTTGATGCACGCCAGATATTTCTTTAAATTTTCCATCCAACCCCTCTGAGTACCTGCAACATCATATTTAGGAAAATGAAAAAAATTAATTTATAATCAAGTGATAACAATAATTAGCATGATAAATTGTGAACCGAAGAGACGTCAGATCTCTTAACCTTTGTTCCAATCTCAAAACTGAATCGATTACTAAATAAAAGTAAAGGGTCAATTAAAGGGCACAATTACCATGGAAAGGAATCTGACTAGCCATCAGAGATCGGAACATTAGTTCCTAGCTCAGAACGTAGTTGGTATAGAATGGTCACCAACTTCACCGAAATTCTTCTGAGATCGTAAGTGTATCTTTTCATTTTATTTTCAAAGAACAGAAAAAGGTTCGGACTCGTAACTTCTTTGGAAACTATGATCATCAATAAAATGCACTTTGGTTTTTAAGACAGTTAAAAAGTTACCGATTACCTTCCGAACGAAAAAGAATTATTACATCTTAACATGGCTATTATCCTTAAAGACCACAATTAAAAAGAAATAACTTTAAAAACATTAAAACTTTGATATTCCATAGTTCGAATGACAACTTTTTCATCAAACCTCACAACCCTTCACCATCAAAATTAACAAAACATCAAATTGAGCATAAGATCCCAAAAAGTGAAAGGCATGAGCATAGCCCACAACATACTCCTTACACAAGAGCTTCTCCATAAGTATAGACATGGTGACCTGAAACCTAGCTGTCTGATTAAGGTTGATATCTCAAAATCGTTTGACAGCTTAAATTGGGATTTCTTATTCCAGTATGTTCGTGGAGTGGATAAAGAAATGTGTAACAAATTCTTCTTTCTGCCTTTCAATCAATGGGAACCTTTCTGCCTCATTTGCT
>JAULKM010150970.1:0-33771 GCA_032355605.1 Rubia tinctorum | reverse complement strand
ATAAAGTGTGCCAATTTTAGTGGGACGGAGGGAGTATAGGGTTATATATACACTTCGATCTAAAATACTATATATATTTAGAGAAAAGAGCAATAATAAAACAGAAATGGGCCTCATGACCATCTTCATCACAGTTTCTTATTGAACCTATCACCTTCACTCGCCACCCTCCCTCCGTCTCTTTCCTATGGACGCACGAACACACACTATACATATCATCCATGTCTGCTTCCCGTGATAATCATCTCCATCAAACCATTAACTTCACCTGAACAAATCATCACATACATACTTACAGGAATCAATGGATGGAATGTACGGCCTCAACTCCACCGCTGACTACTCCGACAAGTCGCTAATGTCGCCGGAGAACCTCATCATGGCGGCGGATTACACCTACTCCACTTATATTTCCCCGAACGATCACTATCACCACCGGATCAACATGTTCGGAGGATCCGATGACGCTGCTGCAGCAGCCGTGTCGGAAACCGCTTCCATGGCTCCGGCGGACATCAGGAGAGCCGGCAGACGCTGCGGTGGCGGCGATGAGTACGACGAGGATGACGTGGATGAGGAAGCTTGTAGTACAATCAAGGCCAAAATCGCTTCGCATCCTTCGTATCCGAAGCTTCTCAACGCTTATATTGATTGTCAAAAGGTTATCTGGTATTTTTTTTCCTGGGGTTTAGTGTGTGTTTGTGCGTGATTTTTTAGCAGTGATTCCTGTTTTTCAGGTCGGAGCTCCGCCGGAGATTGCGTACTTACTGGAGGAGATGAGTAGAGAAAACGCCGGATTTTCAAAAGGAAACGTTAACTCCATCGCTACCATGTGCTTCGGAGCCGATCCCGAGCTCGACGAATTCATGGTCTGATAATGATCTATGATTCCCTCTTTTGTATATAAACACTCTTTATAAACAAACCTCGAGCTTAGAGCATCTCCGATGGTTTTCTTCGTCTTTCGGTTGTTGCAGTAGTTTTTTACTGTTGCTAAACAAACCTCGAGCTTAGAGCATCTCCAATGGTTTTCTTATCTTTCAGTTTTTTACTGCCGCTACAGCTTCGTGTTTGGTACTACTTTTGTGTTTGTGATTGTGTGTTTTTTTCATCACTATTGGGGTTTGAATCTTGAGTTATATATATTTGTCAGGAAACCTACTGTAACATTCTGGTGAAGTGCAAGTCGGATCTTTCGAGACCATTTGATGAAGCTACTATGTTTCTCAACAAGATTGAAATGCAGCTCGGCAATCTTTGCAAAGGTTTGTTCACTTATGATTGTTTTGCTTCCCATGGTCTTGTAAGGGTCCATGTTTTCTCAAGGAAAATCGAAAATAAGCAAGGGTCTGAACTGATGAATTTGTTTGCTGAGTCAACCATTTGTGGAGGATTTTTTAGAGTTGTATGATCTGTAAAACTGCCGGGATAAACACTGTTACTGAAATGTTTATGCAAATGATACTCTAATAATCGAAGAAAGCAAGTATTTGGTAGACACGGATGAAGAATAACTTGGTGCAGTTTCCGTGCTCCTAGAAGTTAGAAAGAGACCGTGTTTCTCGAAAACCTCGAACAACTGTAGCAACTGAAAAATTGAGTAAACTATCTTAGATGTGTTTATGGTCTAGTGAAATGGCAGTCTGTTACTTGTTTTTTGAGCAGCAGCTGTGTACTTAAATTTGCTTTTTTGCACAGAATGGACTGAATAGTGAATACATAGTTACTGTCTGGTTTTGATCACATCTCTAATTGTTGGTTAATTTGCATGTAATTGCAGTCCTAATGACCTATTGTTTGACCTTAAACTCTGTAAAACTTCAATAAATTTAAGTAAATGGGACACACATGCTGTGTTTCATTTAGAGTCAGATCTTCTGCTTGATCTTCAATGGCCTGTCAGACTTGTTATGGTATACTTTGTTTCAAAAGAATTACTCAATGTGGGAAGTCTTGCTAAATGGTTCTCTCTCACTACTACAAATTAGAGCTATGGTAACACTTTTCTCGCAACACTTATTAAAATGTTACAAT
The DNA here is from genome assembly GCA_032355605.1 of Rubia tinctorum. Classification (NCBI taxonomy): domain Eukaryota; kingdom Viridiplantae; phylum Streptophyta; class Magnoliopsida; order Gentianales; family Rubiaceae; genus Rubia; species Rubia tinctorum. Next base: position 31,737 of record JAULKM010150970.1, on the reverse strand, counting down.
AACTCATAAAGTGTTATTTACACCTTTGAAAAGTGTTGCGTTAGATCTAATGCAACGTCACCTAAGAAAATACTTGCAAAAGTGTTGCAATAGCTTCAACTTAATATTTTTAGCCCATGAAGCAACATTTTCAAAGTGTTACATTACCCTCCTTAGTTTGTAGTTGTTGGATCTGTGAAAAAAGGTTTGATTTCAATACCGTGTAAAAAGTTTCTTCGATCTCATAGATTTTGCATTCTCTTAGTTTTAGGTCGAGCACTCTAAAACAGCATCAATTTTTCGTTATAAATTTTCAAGAAATATCTGATCACCGGTAACTTTGATTGCATTATAAGATATTAATTTTCAAGCTATCGTATTATTACTTATATACTAATTGATTTTTATGATTAGACTTGTTTTGACAAAATTGAGGCTGGGGGAGTATATTAATTTAATACCTTACTGCATATAGCTTAGCTTAGCTGTAGTGAGTCATGGTACTTTTCTACTAATGGAAACATCTTCATGTGGTTGGGAAGTGATTAATAAGGTATCTAATCTTTCCCTTTTCTGCATTCTTAGTTTCTTGAACCATTCTCGCATGGTTTCTAATTAATAATCAATAATTACAGCTACAGAAAAGTGCATCTTCTTTTTGTTAATTTGGTCGTTCAACTAGTTGCGGCTAGGTTTTAAAGAATATATTCTTTGCATTAATTATTAATATATCACTTTCCTTTTTTTCTTCTCCCCCTCTTGCATGCTCTTACATTTTCAATGTTGAAGTAAATGATGTCTGACTTACTGATTTAATTAGGTTCCAATTTCCGAAGTGCACAAGTATGCTGAGCATGCATGAAAGATGTAAAAGAATCAATTATGGGAAACAGTGAGTTAATTAATGTGTCAACTGAAATACACCCTTCAGTTTTTTTTAGCATTGTCACTCTTTTTAGGACGATTTTTTAACAATGACACTCAACTCTGTGTAACATAGTATTGTATGAAACAAGCGTCGAGATTTATAACCGGACAGAATAGAATAAGAATTGTGCACTTTCATTTTCCTCAGATTCGACACTCGGACACAAGTAAATATAGGAGTTAGACATTTCGACAACTCATATAAGTAACAAAAGTAGCATGAATTCAAAAAATTTCCTTTGGAATTTTATTTTTCTGAATCCATTCTCACGTGATTGCATAGGCATATCCACGTGTGCCTTCTTCTTAAGCATCTTCTAATCTGTGTAATTTATCACTCTAAGTAAACTTGGGATTAGTGTCATTAAGTATATTTATCTGAAAATGTGTTATGTTTCAGGTGTGTAAAGCTAGGTTTTCCTTGCATGTTCTTGTTGTATAAAGCTTTTGTTGTCTCCGATGTAATCTGGATTAGTAATAAACTAATTTCAAAGTACAATTTACATGTTAAAAGCTGCTGTTTACTTATGGATTTGATCCTTAAACAGACTTGTTCATGATTTCAAAGTACAGATTAACTTTTAAGTGTGCTCTTTGTTTTCTCCGCTTATTTTCCAGTTTTTTTAAAAGTACTTTGCCCATGCTGCTATGGTTAGTTTCTTTACCTCTTGTGTTCACTGCATGTCAGGGAAATTCAGTTTATAAACTACTTTGATACCCCCGAAATATAGTTAATTGATTGAAATAGATGCAATTCTTGTTACTTGTATACGATGTCTGAAGGACTTTATTATTATTTTTTACCTATCAATTTCTTTCATTCTTTGTCGAGTCAGGCTAATTTCACGGAAACAGTCTCTCTACCTTGAGGCCCGAGAAAAGTGTGAACTTCATCCTTCTTGAACTCTATCAATAATGGGTTTAGGGAACTCAACCATTTGTATTAATGATCAGATAGGACTTAAATCTAGTACCTCGAATATTTGGAGTAAGGGTATGTTTGATAGACCTTTGCTTATAGACAGTACTGATCTATTTTGAAGGTAGGGAGATACCAGATTCTGGTTATTTCACGTTTAAAATAACACGTTTTTTATCACTTTACCGAACAGTTAAAAGTGTTTATAAACCCTAGCGAACACACTACTCCATGTCCCGAAGAGCACTTTTAGGATATTGAGGATAAACTACACTGAGATTGATCATTAGGTGTAGCAACAGTGTTTGGGTGTGTTCAACTCAAGTCTCACATTAGAAGTCGATTACTGTATTAGTGAGTGTCCCACTATATTAGTATGACCCCTTTTGAGATTGGATCCAATATCAAATTGGTTCGAGGTTGGTTCAAAACGAACAATATCATATTAACGTTGGTTTAGGTGGGCAGTGCAGTCCCCAACAAACAGGACAAAGCTTAGTAAACAACCTACTTGTCATAAATGAATACCATTAGGGTAGATTTCCTTAGCATGAGCATATCTTTCCTTTGAATCTCTCCAATGTTTTTGTGGAGCAGCCATGCATGTGCAGAACTAGTTTCTTGGTGACAAAATATATCATGTGGATGGTAGTGAAATAGTAGCATGTTTTGAGGCTAGGTCGACCCCCGAGAAATCGTAATGTTTGTTTGGCTTTTATGCGACCTAAAATGTGATTGTACCACATGCAATATTTTCTTGACAATAGTTGTGAATGGAAGTACTCATGAAGAGAGAGGGAGATTTTGTACATTATCATGTTCGTGTCTCGTACGTGATTGTGAAATATGATGAGTCCCGAGTCTCCTGACCCAACTCATCCCTATCAATTTTTACTAAGTTTGTGAAATTCTAGGTTGGAAATACATGAACTTGTGTGCCTGTTTCTGAGTTATTTTCTTGTGTGTGATAGCTTTGAAGTTTGAACTCAAGTCTTGACGATTGTCATTCTTAATTCTTGTGATTCTTGCACTTGTAATTTTCTCTTTTGATTGGTTGTGACAAGATTTTCATTCTTTAACAGTAATTAGAATGGTTTTTTTTTTTAAAAGATGGACACAATGAAAACTTATACTCCCCTGATCCAGCCAATGTTGCGTAAGTTGACTTTCGTCTGTTGATAAAAAGGATAATTGATCATTGATATGTATAATTGTGTGTAAAAACAAGTTATAAAATGTTAATATTTTAAAAATCCAACTACGAATCTAACAAGATCACATATGACAATATCCTAACTTATTTATTGATTCAAATTAAGGTTGAGGTTAAGCAAGTTTAACTAAATAAATACTGGTTAAATTGCAGAAATGATAAGACAGGAAGTAGTGAAATTGAATAGTGACAAGGTGGCACCGATGAAAAGTCCAACCATCATAATAGGATGATAAAGTAAATCTGTTCTCTTTTTTTAGCTTCAAATTAAATAAATTTCTTCAAAATAAGTTTCAATAGAAGAGAATGTGCATTCATCAAACCGGTAAACATAACTGTAGGGTTAGCCTAAAACCAACATTTGTCTTATCTTTTTCAGCCATCTGAGCTTTAAACGTCACAAAATTCCCCAATTTGTAATTTAGCGATCAATATTAAGGCACTGTCCTTATTTCATCTCCAATAATGTCAATAAACTTTTATCAGTTCTTCTTAACTCATTCAGCTCATAAAATCTCATCTCATAAAATCATCTCAACTCCAACAAATTCATTCAGCTCCAACAAACTCATTCAACTCCAATAAACTCATTTCAACTCCAATAAACTCATTTCACCTCCAATAAATTCATTTCACCTGCAATAAACTCATTTCACCTTCAATAAACTCATTTCACCTTCAATAAACTCATTTCAGCTTCAATAAACTCATTTCACCTTCAATAAACTCATTTCAGCTTCAATAAACTCATTCAACTACTTATATCTTGATTTGTTTCACATGCTATATCATGATTTATTTCACAAACAGATTGAAGATATTTATTTTACATGCTATTATTTATATCATGATTTATTATTAAATATTAATTTAATTAATATACCAATTTGTAATATAATTAAATAACTAAAATGATTTTATTTAACCTATTTACAATTAATATATTGATAAATTCTATCTAAATTATTAATTAGTGCTCTAAATTATGGAAGCATATTATAGGTTGATAAAAATTTACATGCACTATTATTTATACTACTTTCGTTTCGTTGGATGTGGCACTATAGTTTGGGTGTTAAGCTTTATGTGAATAAATTGAGTGGATGAAATTGAATTTAGAAGGGAAAAAGTAAAATGAGTGGATGAAATTGAAAGAATATCGCCATCAAAGGAAAGTGTCACATTCACCAAAACAACCAAAAATATTTATTCAATACATATTAAATTTTTAAATAAAATATATATTTCACGTGTTATTTTTTATATCATGATTTATTAGTAATTATTAAATATTAAATATTTACAATTTACAATATAGTAAATATAGTACTGATTGTATTTAACATATTTACAATTTACAATATAGTTCATTTTGATTCATTTCACTTCAACTTTATTCAGTTGGGTTCATTTTGATGCAGTTCGGTTCATTTTTGTTCATTTTAGTTCTGTTTAGTTTGATTTGGTTTGGTTCAGTTTTTCATTTCAGTTCAGTTTTATTCCGTTTAATTGATTCATTTTATTTTAGTTTGACTCAGTTAAGTGCAATTCAGCTATTCTCAGCTCCAATAATCTCTTCTCAGCTGTTCTCAGCTCCAATAATCTCAACTCCAATAATCTCAATAAACCCATCTCGGCTCCAATAATCTCAATAAACTCATTTCAGCTCCAATCATACCCAATTCAGCTCAACTGGACAGGGCCTTATTCTTACCTTGGTTGTGCCAGGGGAAGTGTGATCCGGTTTTACCATGGAGACCAAAGAAGGAGGTTCGGTATCTCGGTCACCACTATTGGAGGGGGCTAACTATAACTATTGGAAGACTCGCATGAGAGTGTTCATCAACTCACTGGATGAACTGACATGACACTTTGTGGAAACTGAGTGAAATTATCCAACTGAAGATGCCAAAACTAGTTCAAAAGAGGAGGAAGGAGAATCAAGCACTCAGAAGCGAAAACTCAAGAACAAGTCAACCTAGAGTCTATGTGAACTTAAAGATTCGATGGAAAACTCAAAAGCCTTGAATACTATCTTCACAGCAGTAGATGAAAGTCAGTTCAAACTCATTTTAACCTGCTATCAGGCAAAGACGGCTTGGGACATTCTGCAAACAGTTCATGAGTGAACGAGCCGAGTACGAGAATCTAAGCTTCAAATGTTGGGAACAAAATTTGAGGAACTAAAGATTAAGGAAGATGGGACTATTGCAATTTTCAATGGGAAGATAAGGTATCTAGCAAACATGGTATACCAACTCGGGAAAACATATAAGGAGGTAAAACTGGTGAAGAAAACCTTAAGCTCGTTGCCTCAAAGATTCTCAATGAAAGTTTCTGCCATTGAAGAAGTAAAAGATGTATCCATCATGCACTGGATGGACCGATGAGATCATTGCAGACTTATGAAATGACTCTTGATCCCTCACAAAGAAAGCAAATAAGGAATTGGATTTCAAAGTTTCCTCTTCAAAGACTAACCATGATGATGAGAGTGATGATGGCATTGAAAAACTTGCACTGATCACAAAAAACTTCTCAAGAATGCTAAAAGGGCAGTAAATAGAAGATCTCAAGAGAAAATTGGTGGAAGTGGAAATCAACCTCGTTCACAAGATTTTGGAAACAATAATGGACCACGTCTTGAACGATCGAATCAGTAGTTCCAAAGAAATCAGGGAGGTGAATCAAAGCAGCATGTAAGAATTCAATGCAGAGAATGTGAAGGATATGGACACATCTAGGAAGAATGTGCTAACACTCAGAGTTACCTCTTGGAGTGATGATGAAGAAAGGGAGGAAGAAGAGGAACTCACCAGTAATTATGTGGCATTCGGAGCTAAGATTCCTAAGATGAGTGAAACTAGGTCATGTTCCAACACGATGATGACCGATGTTATGGTGTGTTCCAACACAGAGAAGCAAAGTGGTGATACATCAAGTGATGATGACGGCCAGGAAGTAAGCGATGAAGACATCTATACTTCTTATGAAAACATGTATGGAATGTGGCCGAAAGTTTTCGAGACCAATAAAATCCTAAAAGTGGAGAAAATCAACTTGCAAATAGAAAGTCAGAATTGATGGATCTCGTTGATAAACTAGAAGATAAAGTGGAACAACTAAAACAAAAGATGAAACTGACTACTCAGAGGGCTGAGATGGCTGAAGTTGCAATCTCGAAGCTTAAAACTGGTAAGGAAAACTGGATGATAGTTTAACTATGGGAAAGAACTTCTGAGACAGACAGGGAATCGGTTATGACAAAACTGAAATTGATACTGTAAATTTCAAGACAGAAGTATATGACATGAAGAAGAAAGTAATGAGGACTCAACGAAGGAAACATACGGTGTGTATCTATTGCTCGTATCAAGGTCACATATAGGAACAGTGCCTTAGATTACTCAGAGACATTATGAATGCACATAAACTGTTTGTAAGTTCCAACATGAATGAAAATCTGCAATCAAAATTGGTTAGAAAGGTTTGGATTCCTAAGAGAACAACGATCAGTCTTGTTGCTCACACGTCTCTTATTGCACACTCTAGAAATTCATGGTACTTTGATAGTGGATGCCCTCGATACATGACTGGAACACAAAAATTTCTCACAAAGATCAAGCCTTATGGTGGTGGATTTGTTACATTTGGTGATGGAAAGAAAAGTCAAATAGTTGGCAAAGGAGAACTACAGGTTGAGGGATTTCTAACATTCACAAGTGTATTACTTGTTGAAGAATTGAAGACAAATATTTTGAGCATCAGTCAATTGTACGATGACAATATGATTGTGGATTTTCATAAAAACATATGCATTGTCAAACATGGTAAGGGAAAAGTACTCTCAGGAATTCAATTTTCAGACAACTATTATCTGTTGGAACAAGAAGTCAAGTGTCTAAGTTCTAAAGAAGATGAAGGGAAAATGTGGCACAAGAGGCTAGGACCCATCAACTATAAAACATTAGTGCAAATTGCAAATTCTAAAGCCGTTCTAGGCATGCCTTCTCTCACTCATAAAAAGGAAATTATTTGCAGACCATGCCAACAAGGTAAAAAAATTCTATCACTCCATTCTTCTGTTCAACATATTACAACTTCGATAAATCTTGAATTATTACACAAGGAATTGATGAGACCGGTCAATACACCTAGTATGACTGGCAAGAAATACATTTTGTATGTGTTGATGATTTTTTTAGATACAGTTGAGTAGCATTTCTTAAAAAAATATGAAACAATGGATATGTTTAGAAGTTTGGTGATCAAACTGCAAACAAAAAAGGGAAGTCCTGTAGGAAAAATTGTCTGGGTTCGAAGTGATCATGGGAGAGAATTTGAAAATTCCTAGTTCAACAACTTCTGTGATGAGCTTGGAATACATCATGGGTTTTATGCACCAATTACTCCTCAGTAAAATGATATTGTTGAAAGGAAAAACTGGACTCCACGGGAGATAGCTCGAGTAATGTTGAAAGAAAAAGACATTCAAAAAAAATGGTGGGCAGAGGCAGTCAACACAACATGTTATACAATCAACAGGATTTACCTTCGTTCGTTCACAAGTAAGACATCTAATGAAATCTGGAAAGGCAGGAAGCCTAATGTTTCTTATTTTCATGTCTTTGGGAGCAAATGTTATATTCTCAGAGATAGAGAACAGTTGGCGAAATTTGACAGTCGCAGTGATGATGACATCTTTCTGGGATATTCTGTGAATAATTGTGCCCACATGGTTTACAATTTTCTCACTAAAACCCTTATGGAGTCCATTAATGTAATTGTTGATGATTCTGATGAGAAACTTATATCAAAAGAAGTGAAGATGAACCATCCCTAGTGCATGTTTTAACACAAGACAATTCAGCTGATCAGCAGACCGATGTTTAAACACCGGAAGTTTTTAAAATCTTGACGACACAGAGGAGGTATCCACTGGTGATGTTGGAACACTAGTCTCTAGCTATCCACTTCATGATCCAACACAAGAGGTACCTGAACCTATCTCCAAGAGAACACGAGCTCTACCACGGATAAACTATAGGGAACTTCCTGGATTATAGTGTTTCATTTCACTGATTGAACCCAAGAATTATAAAGAAGCCCTATTTGATGAGTATTAGATTGCCGCTGTGCAAGAGGAACTAAGCCAGTTTGAAAGAGTATATTTCGATGAAGCTTTTGCACCGGTTTCCGGGTTAGAATCTATTCGGATTTTACTTGTTATTTCCTGCACTCTGGATTTTACTTTATACCAGATGGACGTTAAAAGTGCATTCCTAAACAGCGTGGTAAATGAAGAAGTTTATGTTAAGCAACCCAGAGGTTTTAAAGATCCTCATTATCCGCATCATGTGTATTGACTCAAAAAGGCACTATATGGTCTGAAATAAGCACCTTGATCTTGGTATGAGTGACTAAAAAACTTTCTTATTAAGAAAGGTTATCGTTGAGGGGGAGTAGATCACACTTTATTTGTGCTGGATCGATCATCAAAAATTTAATTGCTCAAATTTATGTTGATGATATTGTTTTTAGCTCTACTTCACAGTCTATGGTACGAGACTCCGTTGCCCTAATGCAGGATGAATTCGAGATGAAGATGGTGGGTGAGCTTACTTATTTTCTAGGACTCCAAGTAAAGCAAGTTAAGAGTGAATTGTTCATCAATCAGAATAAATATGCCATGAATTCAGTAAAAAGGTCGGATTAAGCCACTCTCGAACAGTCCGAACTCCAATGGGGACAACCAAAAAATTGGGGAAAAGATGAGAAAGGTGTTGCAGTTGATCAGAAACTTTATAGAAGTATGATTGGGGGTTTACTGTACCTCACATCTAGTTGGCCAGACATATGTTTTAGTGTTGGGGTATGTGCAAGATTTCAAGTCAATTCAAATATCACATCTGACGGCAGTTAAAAGGATTATTCGTTATGTAAGTGAAACTTCTAAGTATGGCATCCGGTATTCTAAGAATCAAGACTTAGTGCTTTCAGGCTATAGTGATTTAGATTGGGTAGGTAATGCAGATGATCGCAAAATCACTACAGAAGGATTTTTTTATTAGCACGAATTTGGTTTCTTGGTATAGTAAGAAACAAAATTTGATTTCTTTGTCATCGACTGACGCTGAATACCTTGTTGCTAGAAGTTGTTGTGCAAAATTATTATGGATGAAACAAATGTTGAGAGATTATGGAGTTCATCAAGGGTCTCTGCATATTTTATGTGATAATAAAAGTGCTATTGATATCTCTAAAAATCCAGTTCAGCATTCTCGAATTAAGCTTATTGATATACAACATCATTTTATTCGATATCTTATTGAAAGAAAGGAAGTCATGTAGCCTATGTTCCAACAACAGAGCAATTTGCTGATATTTTTACAAAATCATTGGATTCTACCCCATTTGAGCTACTCATGCAACATTTAGGTGTATGTCATATGTGAGATACAATCCATTACAAGTTTTTATCTAGCTTCAATGTTTTTCTTATTTTTTTGTACAAAAAATAGAAAGAAGAAGAATACAAAAACATGAAGGGAGTGCTGCATGTTGGAATATGGAAAATTAAGTTGGAGTGTTGGTAGTTGAATTCTGGTGATAGAAAGGTGAAAAGTAATTATTATCTCAGTAAGAGAAAAATCAAGGTTCACCTTTAGAGAAAAAGGAAAGTAAAATTTTAAAATTTAACTTTCCATCTTCCTAGCAACTTACCTCCTTACAATCTCTCTATCCCAATATCCTTGTGATTACGGTTTGAGTGTGTTCTTAGCACAAAAACCCTACAACAGAGAGATAGAAAGAAGTTGGGAATCACAATCCTAGTTGCGACATTGCTTTCAGTCCAAATATGGAAAAATCCAATGCATTCAAAAAGATTTTTGGAGAACCTGAGTAGAGGCTGAATCTGTTAGAGAGCGACATGCTGGAACCTTGGAATGGTGTTCTAGAATCGGGTGTTGAAGTTGTCAGGTCACCACTAGTTGACCCGGTACTAGACCCATATGTGCCAATGAAAATCAAAGTATTTCGAGAAAAACCCTTCACCTTTAATGGTCAAACTTTCAAATCTCTGGATGATTTCATGAAGTATTATATGAAGCATAATAAGAAAGTAGAACTAAGGGGATATAAGGCTATGTCGGGTAAGATAAATGGCTATAATTTAAGTCATCTGTTGAAGGGAATCATAGGAGACATTCAGTACATGGAGGATTAGAACCTGAGATTAACTAAATTAGCATGTGTAGAGAACAAGGGAAAGAAGGTTATATGTATATATACTCATGCTTTTGGTCCTAGGAAACTGAGACTAAGGAAATTGAGAAATTTCCCTGAATATGTGTATGTACTGAGTTCCATGAGCTATAAAGCCATTCGAGTTTTTGACCCTACTATTGCTGAGAATTTGAAAAACTTGAGGGGGCACCCCTGTTGTGATTGAGATTGACTCACATTATGAGGAGTTGGAAGCCATAGGTGAGGACCATGTTCCAACACCGGCTGAGAATACATGGGAGAGAATGATGACATGGATATTGCTGAAGAAGATAATGATTTAGGTGGTGGACCGAGCTATGTTCCAACATCAATCAAAGATGAGCAGTTTGAAGAAACTGATGAACATGGCTATGAGAATTAGGCGAGAAGTCTGAAGAGATGGATGTTAAAGTTCCCGATATGGAGACAGTGGAGATGAAAGGATGGTTGAAGAACCTGATGTTGATGATATTCAAACATCGGAACAGCATGATGCAAAAGCAACTGAATATAACCTTGATGATGTTCCAACATCAGATCAACCCGCTACTGAAGAAGTTAAAGTCATTGATGTGGAGGCAAGTGGTTCTGGAATTGATGTTCCAACATCAAGAGAAAGCATGGGAAACTTGGCATATACCAATGATGAGGTTTTAGACTAATTTGTACGGTCAAGGGTGAGAAGATCAAAGAGGAAGGTTGTTGAAGTTGTTGCTGAAGGCTTAGTCAATCCAGAAAAGAAGAAGAATGTGAAAAGGGAGACTGGACAGAGTTCTAAGAGAGCTCCTTCAGCTGGAAGTGCTCTAAATGAATATTTCTTTGATGGAGATTGTCAGTACAACTGGGACACAATCAGCAAGAGGAATATTTTAGTAGAAAGACCAATGGATCTAGAATCATACAAGAAAATGGCTTTACAACCTTTCTGGAGCATCTGGGATATACTGCTGCCGCTACAAAGTTTAAGAAATACAACCGAGAGTTAGTTCAGGAATTCTATGCAAATGTTAGAGCAGAAAACTTGGACACATAACCTGAGTGGTATGGGTGGACTTATGTCAGATGCAAGGTTATAAATTTCTCAGCTCAGAATATTAATGGTATCTTTGGGTTGACCACTCTAGATTTTGTGGGACCATATTCAGAAAATCTGGAACTGTCAAATAACCAGATTCTTGCTAAGATCACTGGGAAACTAGAGACCATATGACATGAGAAAGGGAATGCTACTATGTCCAATCTGACCAGTAAGTATTTTTGCTTATCTCAGATAGCTATAAACTATTGGATTCCATCTACAAATACTTCTGCACTAACTAGGGAAATGGTTGATATATTGTGTTGGGAAGAAAATTCTTGTGAATCTTGGGAGTATAATACAGTAAACATAGTGTTTCAAGATATCTCGTCCATGAAAAATAATTCTCTGTCTCATCATTGCGTGATTACAACATTAGTCAGAGAAGGTAAAGTGAAGGTGAAAGATGATGATATGATCATTGAGACAACTGCTATCAAGGCAAATTCCAGGACGTTCTCTGCTAGGAAGATAAATAACCTGCCATGGAAGAGTTATGAAGCTGGTAGTTCGAGTGCTGCAGGCCAGAAAGACAGAGAGGTCAAGAAGGTGATAGTTCAAGCCCAAATTGCGGCTTTGAAGTTACAATTAGCAGCCCATGAAGAAGAATTGAAGAAGTTGGGTGTTGACAATGAAATCCAGGAAGAAGCAGCTGGTCCAGTTTCATAATGGATATTTTCATGATTTGTTTTAAATTTTGAATTTCTGGCATGTTTTATGGTCCCAAAGGGGAGTATTTTGGATTTTTTTATTTTGGATTTCTGTGGATTTGGATTTCTGGTACTCTGGATATTATTTTTAGCCCAGCTGGAAGCTAAGGCCATTATAGAATTATTATTGAAAATTCTCGGATTTCTAATGTTACAACATGAAAAATGTTTCAGATGATTTATGACTCTGTTTGATGTTCCAACACGAGTGTTGTGATTATTGCATGAAGATGTGAAATTTAGGGGGAGCTAAATGTGCTTATGTTTTTGTTCCAACATTCATATGAAGATGTTTGTTCTATTTGCATGATTGATGGATTGAAAATCCAAAAAGGATGATGGGACCACGGAATGGAAAATGGAGAGATTGTAAAGTCCGTAATTATTTGAGTTGATAATTTGTGAAAATTATGCAAATATGGAATGTTGTGTTGTAACATCAATTATGGGATTGTTTGCGTGAAAAGGTAACCGGAGAAGTATATATTTCGTCCGGTTGGTTTTTGATTGCAGAATATATCAGTTTCTATATTTATGAGATGTGATTAGATTTATGGAATAAGATTGATATGGTAAATTCGGTTATGGTGAAGATATGAATGAAATATTTTAATCCCTTAATTCAAGGGATTAGATTAAAGAATTCTTATCTGTAAGGGATTTTGTTGTTATCAGAACATTTATGGAGATAGAATTTCATGCGTACAAGATACTGAAGATGTGCGATCGAACACACACACACACACACACACACACACACACACACACATATATATATATATATATTGAGGACATTATGACTATGCTACAATGATTTTAATCTAAGAAAATGCATTCAGCTTTCATCCATATGAGTAGCCGAGCGTTCAATTTATATTCCAACATGATTAATACACTATTGATCTAAGTTCATAATCAGAAGCCTTAATTCATCGGGAGGAAGAGATCCAGCGTTAATGAGTGTCGAGGTCAGAGTGAGTCTGACCAAGGCAGATCGGTAGCAAGAGGTGTTTGCAAAATCCACGTGTTGTAATTAGAAAAGATAAGTATAGTTGTGTGCATTGTACTATCTTGTTCTGATTAGTGAATTTATTCTGAATTGAGTATGACCCCGCAAAATTGCTTAACCAAGTGTGTGTGTTCTTACTTTACATTTTCTCACACTTGATTAAATATGTTATATTGTAACACGGTAGTACTTATTAAATTAATTAGGTAAAATAATTTCATGTGGGTTACCACAAGTTTATTGTGTAAGGGTCTATCTTTAAATTTTCAACAAATTATAACTTAAAATTAAAAAGTTGTCCAAAGAAAAATATCACAATTTTTTCCATTGCTAATTAGAACATGATGAGGTACGATTTGAATGTTTTTTCAAAAACGATCGAAGTATTAGTGGACCCTGGCCAATCATGAAGTGTTATACTCCCTCTGTTCCAATTCAAACTGTAATTTAACTATTAATTTAGTCAAATTTTTTAAATTTTAACCCTAAAATTGAAGAGTCTGTCTCTTGAAATATGGTATTTCCATAAATCATGGAAAGACTAAGGTTTAAAGTGTAAATTAGAAGAAATGATGACAAAACTTTCGGGTTGTATGAAGCGGGTTATAAAATTTATAACAACTACACGTTGCATAATGAAACATTAATATTGCAACAAAGATCTTTTACCTTTTATTATTATAATTAAACTCCATCTTTCCATAAGCCTATGGAAAGACCGTCTTTCCCAAAACTTTCCCAAAATTGAATTGGTATATAAGTATAAATACTATTGTGTGATATATTGTTAGATTCGTTATAACATATATTTTCAAAATATCAAATAAAATAAAATATTAAAGCACTATTGGCCCAGAGTAAAACCTCCCCCATCTTCACCCTAATCGGATCATCAATCCCCCCGTTCCGCCTCCTCCCTTACCTCTCTCAACCAGTGGCGGAACTAGGATCTCTGGCAAGGGGTGGCGGAAAAGGCGTAAAAAAAAATTTCACGCTTAATATGCAAGCTCAGGTTTCAATCCAATTCTAAATATGCTATTCTAAATTTCTAATTTCAAATTCACAATTCAAAATATTTTCTTCTAAATTTATAATCACAATTCACAATACAAATTACAATACAATACAATTACAATTCACAATACAATTACAATTCACAATACAATACACAATTTACAATACAATACAATTATACAAATACAATACAAATATACAATTATACAAATGTCAAACAATACAATACAATTATACTAAGTTACTGACGGTGGGAGTGGCCGAGTGCGGAGTGGCGGACGGAATCGACCATTTCCTGGATCGTGAGCAGAGCCGCTGCGCTAATGATGAACAATTGAACATGAAATGCAGAAATGGCCTCTTCGGCTCTTCCATATTAGTGTTTGGCCGATTGGGCCTTTTTTTAAATTTCTTTATCTCGGTTGGAAAATGGAATTGGGTCGAATAAGCAATTTAGCACGCAAAAAAAGGCCCAGACGGCCCAGACCCTTCTTCTCTCCGAACCCGTCTTCCCCGACCGTCTTCCCCCGTCTTCCCCGGCCGTCTTCACCATTTCCAAAGGGGTGGCGGAATCAGAGGATTTCGGTGGCCAGTACCACTACTACTCAGGCCGCCGAATCCTAGGGGTGGCGCCAACACCCCCTGGTTTCGCCTCTGGATGCATTTATATTAAAATCATAACATTATATAATAAAAGGATACTAGTTGAAGTGATCCATTATCTTATATACTCCCCGTTCCAGCAAAAATAACATATTTATTTTTTTCACGATCTTCCAAAATCATGTTTGACCCTAACTTCATATAAAAATTTTGAATAAAAATTTCATATTTAGAAAATAGATATTAAGATGAATATAACAATATCTCACATGATATTTTTAATTATATATATGTATATATTAATTTTTATATTTAGGGTTAAAGTTTACAAAGTTTCATTTGAAAAAAGTAAATGCACCATTTTTGTTGAAACAACGAGAGTATTAATGAGTCATTTAATCTTTGAGAATTAATGTGATTTTTTTAACATAACCTCTCAAGTATAAAGTAGAAACATTACAAAATATGATTCCATCCCAATTTAAGTTACACAACAATCATTATCATGTTATAAAGAAATATGTTTGATCGTTAATATGTTCACCTACATATAATAATGACAAATAAAAAGTTGATATTTAGAAAATTTTTGTTACGACAAATTCAACAATATTGCATATGAAAATATTGTTGCTCATATATCTATTTAAATATGCAATCAAATTTTATTAGAATGTAATGCCAAAAAACCAAGTATGCAATTTAACCAGAGACGGAGGGAGGGATCTGAACTCGGGTTAGGTGATGCCATATTAAATTTCAAATTATTTTAATATTTTATTTTAAAATCAATTGATATTACTCCATACGTGTAATGTCAAATGATCAAGATGTGAGGGGATTTCAACGATTCAAATCATCACAAGAAGGAGTACTGCTATTTTTTCCTTATAAATTAAAGTGCACCCAGGTTTCCTCCGCTGCACCCTTGTTTGAATAGAAACCAATCTTCATCTTTTCATATTTTGAAAAAGCTTAGAAGAAATGGTTGCCGATATGGAAATAACATCAAAAGAGATGATCAAACCATCGTCTCCAACACCACCTCACCTTCGAAACCTTAAACTATCCTTCCTCGACCAAATTGCGCCACCAATTCACACCCCTATGCTTTTCTTCTACCGACTTCCCAGTTCAGATATCAGAGAGCGCCTCCAAATCCATGAATCACTGAAGAAATCTCTGTCAAATGTTCTGACTCGATTTTATCCTTTGGCAGGGAGACTTTGCATAGAGAACGATACGATCGATTGCGATGACTCCGGATGCTTTCTCGTTGAGGCAAACATTCATGCCAATCTAATGGAGGTAATCAAAGATCCAGCCATGGATGAACTGAGACAGTATCTACCTCTCGGGCCTACCGGCCGCGACTGCAGCTTGGCGGATGTGGACACTCTCTTACTAGCTGTACAAATCAACGTCTTCGATTGTGGAGGAGTCGCAGTTGCTGTCCAAATCTCTCATAAAGTAGCGGATGGAACCTCTCTGGTCAGTTTCATCAAGACATGGGCTGAGGTCTGCCGAGGTGACGATCATGATGATGGTGAAAAGCTTTCACCCGAATTCGATCTAGCAGATTTATTCCCCGCTAAGGACCTATCCATCTTTAACCCATCTTTGGGGGTGATGTCGATGGAGAAGATAGTCACCAAACGCCTCGTATTCGACAAGGAGAAGTTGGAAAAACTAAAGCTTGCAGAATCCTCCGCTAAATTCATGAACCCCACCCGTGTAGAGGCCATAACTGCTTTTTTCTGGAGGCGTTTCATGGATTTGGCCAGAGCTAAAGGTTATAAGAACTCGTTCGGTGCTATCCATGCCGTGAACCTGAGGCCTAGAATGGATCCACCTCTTCCAAATCACACCTTCGGGAACCTATGGACGAGCTGTATGGCAGTAGCTTCTGATCACGACGATCTGGTCGGTGGATTGAGGAATGCAATAAAGATGATCGATGGAGATCATGTTAAGAAAATACAAATTGGAGACGAGTATTTGAATTCTATGAACAGCATTGTGGCACTGATATCCGGGGGACAGCTTGAGACGTGCAGTTTTAGCAGCTGGTCGAGGTTTCCTGTGTATGAAGTAGATTATGGTTGGGGCATGCCTACTTGGGTCGGCACTGCTCCGCTTCCATTTATTGGAAGCGGGGTAGTGCTTCCCGTTGTTCTCTTGATGGGCACGATGTCGGGAGACGGTATAGAAGCATGGGTAACCCTGCTCGAAGAAGATGCAAATGAGGATTTCGGCATCAACTCTTGATGATCATAGGGGACGTGCTTAAATGAAGATGGTTTGATAACTTATGTTTTATTTCCTTTATTTATTAAGTGCTTAAAAGTTAACGTTTTATTTTCCAACTTATTTGTACTTCTGTCCAGTTTAAATTCATTTCAATTCAGTCATGTTCATTAAAAATTTAATTGATGCTATTTTTCTTACTTTGGTCTACAATCCTATTTCTCACCATGTTTATTTTAGTTAACTTAATTTCGGTTAATTTTAGTTCAATTAATTAGAAAATCATATCAGGAAAACATGGCCCGGCTAAGCCTATTCGATAACCAAATTGTGGTATCTTAATATGATACTCCCTCCGTTTTTTTTTACATTGGCACCCTTTTTTGACATTTTCTGAAGGCATGTTTGATCACTGATAACTTTTGTTTTGTTTAATGACAAATGATAAAATTTTACTTTTCAGAAACTACACGTTACAGAGAATCCAAAGACATTTCACATGATGTCTATTATAATATATAACAAAAGTTATCGATGGTCAAACATGGTATGAGATTTTTTTGGGTCAAACAGTGCCAATATAAAAAAACGGAGGTAGTAAGTGAGTGTGGATGACAAGTTTCATTATCGAGTGAAAAATATGTTACTAGCAAAAAAAATTGTACTCCCTTTATTCTCTATAAGTGTCTTAATATTTTTTTTATATAAAGAAAATCACTTGTTATGATGGAAGTTTGGCAAACCCCTACCCGTTTATTAATTATAAAAAATAGTAACAAAAAAGAGGGGACCTAAACCTTACCTTAATCAACAACTCTAAACATTACATTATACATATTTATCTTTGAGTTGTTGATCTTTGAAAACGTGGAAATAGATAAAAACTTATGAGTTTATTTTAATGTCTAAGTTACGGATATGATATCGCATCCGGGGGTGGAGGCAGGAAGCTTATATGGCGGGGCCAAAATGAAAATTTTAAATTTTTATAATTTTTTTTATATCAAATGGGGTTGGAAGGAAATTTTTTCAAAATCACCCTTAGTAATTTTCCAAATTTTTTTCCAGCCCCCATGTGGCTCCGCCACTGATCGCATCCAATAATAGTTGTCCTTTGATCTCTTTCGGCCTACAAATGCAAAAGTAGAGTTTACCTGTTGTGTGCTTCCCAGTTCCGCTAGGACATCCGCAACACCTTTTTGCTTCCCGAAAGATGTGTTAAGTTGTGTGCTCTATCCTCTTGATTTTTTTCCAAATGTGTCTAACATCTTCACAACAGCTCCAAGGGACTCTGAAATCCCTTTGCATTAATTTTAGGAGGATTAAGAGTTAGTTTCTATTTATAGCTTAGTGAATCCCTGTTGCTCTGTCAGTTGTAGTCCAAAAAGCATTGCTTCAACTTCAGCTTGTAGACTTCAGCACTAGGTTACGACATTTGCAGATGAAAGAATGAGTTTTTCCTATCAGTCTCTGAAAAGAACACTTGCTCCAGATTTACCATTTCTCAGAACTGATCCATCTATAAACATCTTGATAATTCTAGGGTGCTTCCATGCTACTGTACTTGTTCTGGTTTCTTTCGTATCACTAGTAGAAAAGTCTTGTTTAATGGCAGCAATTTTGATTGTGGTCCGGATGAGGTTCCGACATCGGACGTGCTTTCGGGTCCAATAGAAGGAGGTTCTTGGAAAACTGCCTTTGATGGACATCAATTAAAGGCAGTTCTATTGTAACCGCCTATGAGTTGCCTTTAACTTGGGCAATATAAATAAAATTCCCAGCCCTAGGATTTTCTCTCCTCATTTAATAGTTGCACTAACACCCCAAACTCGTCACATCTTCACGCCTCTCACCTCCCCTCCTCCCTTCCTGAAAATCCTCCCTCCACCCTCAGCTTCCATTCACTGCCGCACAACTAGAGAAGACTCGGCCGCCACTAGAAAAGACTCGGTCACCGCTGAAGATGAAGACTCGGCCACCATTGAAGATGAAGACTTGGTCACTCATGGAGAAGGCTTTTCCACCACCGTCCTTCCGTCCGGATAGATTTCCTTTCATCACTGCTAGGTTCCTTCCATCATCACTGGCGTGCCGGAGAACGACACCCCCGTCACCGAAGATAAAGTCCCCACCACCACCAGAGAAGGAATGCCCTCCCCTCCCCTTCATTTTTTGTTGTTTGTTTATCATTTATTTTTTATAGATCTGGGTTGTTTCATGGTTTTTGGTCCAATATTCTCCAGTTTTCATATCTGTGTTCTTTGGCTTGTTGGCAGAAACCTGACGCGACCTTTTTTTGAGACACATGAAATAGGTTCCAAATTCGGAAGCTATTTTGGATCCGTTCGAAGGCGGTTTTCAAAACCGCCTTTGATCAAATATATCAAAAGCACTACCAGAAAAGGCAATTGAAAAGTATCTTCTCTGGTCAAATAAAAATGCCTTTGATGGACCCTTTCTCTAGTAGTGTATGTAGCCTGTACATGTGAATCTTAGGGATAGGTGTAGAGAGATCCCAAAAAAGTTGTAATTTTTTGAACCCAATGCTATAGAACATCAAGCATTGAGATAAGTCTATTTAGTAGCCTCCAGTTCATGACACTAATTTTCTCAGGGTTAGACCACGTGTATTTAAAGAATTGACCTTAAGTTTCTTATGTCCTAGAAGCTCGTATGCAGATTTCAGAATAAAGAGACCATTGTCAGTTGATTTCCATATTGGTATGTCTCTGTACTTAGGAAATAAATCTTAGCTTTTTTTTTCTTCCGGTTTGATTAGTACATGTTCTGGGAATCCTGACTAGAGCTTTCTAAAAAAATCTGAAATGGAAATGTACGTATCAAGTATTTCAAGTTCTTCGTTCCAGATATGGGTTAGAAGACCCAGTTTAGTCCAATTTGAGTTGAAGAAAGAACATTCCTCTGTTCTAATTTGTATAAATGAGTTCCGAATTGCTATATTTCATACCTCTTTCATTCTTGTCTAATTTTTGTGTTTTTAATGTTATTGGGAGTTGTCCATGTGAATTTGGACCACAATGATTATTT
Organism: Rubia tinctorum; assembly: GCA_032355605.1. Lineage (NCBI taxonomy): Eukaryota > Viridiplantae > Streptophyta > Magnoliopsida > Gentianales > Rubiaceae > Rubia > Rubia tinctorum. Next base: position 11,721 of record JAULKM010150970.1, on the reverse strand, counting down.
TCTAGGGGGTATCAGAGATTGTTATAACTACTCCATATTTTCCTTTTTGGGGAATCTGTTTATTGTGATTGCGAAAAGAATTTAGTAAATACTTTGTGAAGTTTGTCTATTATCCCTTTAGTTGTTTTTAGTCATTTCAGAATGTGTAAAGGAATAGTAGAAAGTACATGTTTGATCAGGATAAGTTTTCTAGCTTGCTGTAGCATTTTACTTTGCCAGGAAATAAATTTATTAGTTATGGCTTCAAGGATTATTTGGTAATACCTGTTTTTATTTCTACCTGTGTAAATTGTGCATCCCAAACATTTGAATGAGAGATTTCCTTGGAGCATGCTGGTTGTGGATATGATTTCTGAGTGAAATCTTGGGTTGACATGTTTAGAGATATAACAAGAGGATTTTTTGTAGTTGAACTTGTCCATTTGCTTTTTCATAGATTTGTAAAAAGGAAATAAGCTTTTTATCCTGATTTTGAGTATTTTATGAAGCATGCAATATCATCTGCAAAAGATAAGTGCGTGATGTTCATCATTGGTTGTGGGAGCTGGTAAAATCCAATGTTGGCATACTGATATAGGAAGTTAATGTTTCTACTAAAACTTTTTGTCATAAGAATAAAAAGAAGCCTATGTATTTAAGATCTTTGGAAGCTTTGAAGAAACCATAAGATGCACTACTAAAAAAAACTGCCACCCCCAGTAGCGGTATTTAGCAACTATTATTGAAAACTGTTTCTATGAATTTAAGTAGCAGCTATCATTTTTTTCTTTGTAGCTATTGATATAAAAATCACTCCAATAGCAATTATTGTAGCAGCAATTTATTAAATAATCACTTCTAGAGTGAGTTTTAGAATTGGCGGGAAATCATAGCAGCTGCTTCCTATATAACCGCTACTATATTATTTTTTACGGGAAATTAAAGCACATTTTATTAAAAAATAACTATTTTGTGTAATAGCATTAAATGTTGACGTGATAGATAACTACACTTAGCAGTGATTTTTACTATAATAGTTGCTATGAAACTGATATGAAAACCATTAATATTGGCAAATTTTTTAAAAATGGTTTGCATTCATGAGCCTGTTCTATCCATCTTCATTGCTCTACAGATGTAGAATACAACATTCACTGCCATTTGTAAGGATTAATTTGAGGTAAAATAGATTGCTTTGATTATGAACTATATAAAAATTTGGTTTAGTTTGCCATGTAGATATTGTAATATATACAAGTTTGGTTTGATCTAACTTTCTCTAAATATTGTTATTTGAATTTGACTTTATATAATCAATGGTCAAATCTAACTTAATTTCTTATAAACATTAATAACTAAAATTTGACTTTAAAATCAACGATCAATCCTACTTGACTTTCTATATATAAACATTAATAGTTACATTGACTTTAACTAATCATCATTCAACCATTACTCGACTTTCTATTATTTAAACACTACTAAATTAGATTTGACTCTAACAAATCAACGTTTAGCCTCTTACTTGATTTTTTTAAATATATATATATATATAAGCGCTAATAACTAAAGATTGATTTTAACAAATCAACAATCAACCTTTCTATATAAACACTAATAGATTAGTTAATTTTAACTAATCAACATTCAACTATTAATTTGCTTTACATTTATAAAGACTAATAAAAATGTTTGATTCTAACTAATCAGCAGTCAAGACTTACTTGACTTACTATGTATAAAAACTAATCAAAAGGTTCACCTTTAACTAATTAAAGCACCTGTGATTTTGTAGAGTTATTTTTTTGAAAAAATTAATCATTCCAAGATGTTGGGAAAAATGTCCAGCGACAATTAAAATGAGTGGAATTGACATCCAACCTGACTAGCCTCTAGCAACAAATAACATATTTCAAGGATATCTAAGTTACATATCAACCAGACTGATCGTCTGTACTATTAAAGGTTTGAGATCCAATAAAAAACTGTATTATCGCCCTCGAGGATATTAACTTGCTTCCTTCGAAAAGTATGACCACTTGAAAAAGAGGAGCGTATCACGCATTAATATCACTGCGCCAAACAAGGATCTTTTACAACTTAATACCATTTGATGCAACCACGATCCGTGTTGTCCAAACTGTAAACAACTTGTAAAACACAGATATGACGAACCCAGATTTATGAAAACCTAAAAATAAAACAACAAACGAAATTGCGAGCACACGATCTTTACAAACAGATCGAGAACAATACATCAACATTAACAATTAAATCGAGTTACCATCATGAATACAACGATCTATTAAATCTGGTTGAAAAACAAAACTAATACGTGGAGACAAATCTCACACTTATTCAATAACAAAAACATGAATTAAAATAAACTGTTATTCCTCTTCTCCCCTAATGGGAGATGAGGAAAAATCTTGAAGAAGTAGGGGTGCAGAAAGTAGATGGGAGAGAGGGGGTGATTTTGTAGAGTTACAATTTGCTCGTGTAACTACAATTGATTATGTTAAGTTTTCTATCAATGAAGTAATTTTATTTATTTTAGTCATTTCATAGAGGAACATAAAGTGGAGCACTGATTTTGTTTATATTTATTTTGAAATAATTTTTTTAAAAAATAATTGCAATATGTAGTGGCTATTTTATTAAAAACAGTTGCAATATGTAGCGTCTTTTTTTTAAACACTTGCAATGTTTGGTATACAAAGTAACGATTTTCAAGTTGAGGTGCTACAAAAGAACAACTACAATGTATATAAGCGGTTAATAACAGTTGCTACGAAATAATTTCATGGCCTCGCACGCATAGGCACCTCTTTCAAATCAGGTGCTATGAGAGCAAAATATAGTTGCAACGTATAAAAGCGATTAACAACAACTTCTGTGAAATAATTCCATATTACCACCCACTTGAAAACCCTTTTGAAAAATCCAAACACAAGTGCTATGAGAAAGAAATCATATGTTGTTTATTTTAGTCACTTCCTCTCTCTAACTTTCTCTCCTCTAGAACTCTCTCAATAACGGCTCTCTGTAACGGCTCTCTGTACATTGTCTTCTCCGATCATAACACGCCTGAACCTCTCCCACAATGCCACCCTGACTGAAATCTCCACCTCTACCACCGCCATGGCGGCACCACTGCCTAAATCGTTTTCCCAAGATCTTCAATCCAAAACTCCCCCAATTGCCAATAGTTTACCATCAATGCCGAACCTCAATCCTACTACATAGTATAAAGGTGAACTCTCAGTTCTATATTCGCCAGATCAAATCCAAGTTCTAGAAAGCCATTACTCGAACGCCCTCATAGGCAATTTCCTAAAAGGTCGGCTGACGATGGAAAACATTGAAGTGGATTTGAAGACAATCGATTTTTCGGCAACTACCAAATTGGGGTAATTGACCATAGGAACATACTGATCCATTTTCAACAGAAGGAGGATTATCAAAGATGCTGGATTAGGGCAGTGTGGTCATTCAATGGAATTTCGATGAGGGTGCTCAAATGAACTTCTGACTTCAAACCTCATATGGAGTCATCAATCGTTCCAGTATGGATCACATTACAAAATGCCCCTCTCTATTATTACAACATCCTATCCATAGAGGCAATCGGCAATCAAGTGGGAGTCTATATCAAAATGGATTTGGCTACGGAAAGATTGACTAGGCCTTCCGCTGTGAAAATATGTGTTCAGGTTGACTTGCAGAGCCAGCTCCCCCAATTTATAAGGTTAGGTTCAATTCTGGAAAATGAGAAATATGATATAGAATATGAGAATCTACCTGTTTACTGTGGCCATTGCAAGAAAATTGGACATGAACTGTCTAACTGTAGAATTCCAAACCCTGAATTGGCTAAAACATTTCATACTAGAACTAGGAATCCTTAGAAAGAGTAAAGGAAGGTGGATGGAATCTGGAAACCTGTGACAGGGCCCCCTAAACACTCCTCAAGTATTACTGTCTCACAGAAGCAAAAGGATTATGAAAACCAGTTGCTAGACATGCCTGTTATGATCATAATTGAAGACAATCATCCCTGTAAAAGCTATTTCTAGCAACCCTGGATTTCCAACTTCTCCAACTAATAGTTCCTTGTGCCACATAAAGGATAGGGAGAAGAACCCTCAAGGAATTGATACTTAAATGATAAGATCAGACAGTGCACTAGCTGATAATCCAGTAGACACTCTTAAGGGAAGGGACAAACATCAGGAGGCATATACACCAGCACATTAAAATAACTCATCAAGTGCTTTCAAAGCAAAGGATGACTTATCAGGTATCGGTCTACTCTCCAATTCTAAAGATTAAGATTCTAATAATCTACAAATTTCATCACACGGGTCTAACCCTCAAGAAGGAAATAGATTCTCGGTTTTGCTAGAAGGAGACAAGACAGATGAGGAACTGTCTGATATGGCTGATTCAAGTTCTAGAGAACTTCGGCTGGATGAGGTAAGTGTAATGCCCATGAAGGGGAGTGGTAAATCCTATGAGTAAATAAAAGGGATATCTAGCACAACATGATATAGGAACATAACTTTATTTAATATGTTAAATAGGATGAATTTGAGATCATCATCAAAGAGTAAAAAAATAGTTTCTAATGATTAATACAAACCTAAACATTAGAGGTCTTTTCTGGAACATTAGAGGTTTAGAGACATCCTTAGATAGACTTAAAAGACTAATAAACATACACAAAAATTATTTTTTGTGCATTTTGGAACCTAAACATTGTCAGGATCAGATAAATAGCTATAGAATTAGATTAAAATTTGATCAATGTCATAATTTAGCTGTTAATAACATTTGGTTGTTCTGGATGGATAGTATCAAAATAAATGAAACATTTGTCAAGGAACAATACACCTCAGCTAAGCTAAGTAGTAGCCTTTTTGCTGAAGAGATGAATATTGTTTTCATTCATGCCTCTACTAGCCGGAAGGATATGAAAAACTCTGGAATGATAAGGATCTAATCCTAGGGCAGAACAAGATTCTAATAGGTGATTTCAATGCTATGAATTCTGTAGATGAATATAAAGGTCCCAAAAAATCAAATAAGGAAATTATAAAGGAATTCTCAGGTTTCATTATGAAAAATCAACTAGATCATATTCATACCGTAGGCAATACATTTACCTGGACTAATGGTAGGAAACCACCAACAATTGAGAGGTTAGATAGGGCTTTAGCAAACCATAATTGGATTGAATCTTTTCCTAATAGTTCAATTCTTACTTTAAATAAAAATACATCTAATCACTGCCCTTTGCTATTTAACATAGGTACTAAAATACCATCCTCACCAAAACATTTTAGATTCCTTGATGTATGGCTTAATAGACCAGAATTAAGACAGTTTGTTGAACTAAGTTTGAATTCCCCAACCCAGGAAAAGGGAATGAGAAGGTTGTTTCATAAACTAAAAAGATCAAAACCTAAACTTAAGAAATGGAACAAAGAAATTTCCGGTGACATTAATGAGAATATTAAAAAAGTAGAAGAATCACTTAGGATTCAGGAAATAGCATATGAGAATAGCCACTCTATGGAGGACCATATAGAGTTGAAGCACAAAAATGCTATTTTGCTAAAGATACTCACTGAGGAAAAAAAATTTGGCACCAGGAGGCTAGGACAAAATGGATAAAAGAGGGAGATGCAAACACAAAATTCTTTCATGCTTCTGTTAAACAAAAGAGACTAAAACAAAATATAACAAAAATTAAGCAGCTATAGGAAATTGGATAGACAACCCACGAGATATTGAAAATGAGACCATTTCTTACTTAAGTCAATTACTAAGTCTAGATTCACAAAGAGGGCTGATGATTCACAAAAGAATACTCATGCTGGAGAATCCACTGACCATAATAATGTAATTGATGGTGCTAATAAGGTTCAAAACACAGATAATCAAAATCTAGATTTGAATCAACAAATAGTGGATAAGGCCCAAATGAGTACTCAGTCTTCTAACCCAGGGACTCTTCAAAAGGGGTGAAAGCTAATAGTCCTATTAGGACTGCAGAATGAAGAGTAGTCAAAAACATATCTAAGCCTCAGTCCTTGGAAAATATTGATACTCTGAATAATCCTAATCCCTTGATCATTAATTTAGAAGCTCATAGCCCAAATGATCATGTGTTTGAAAAAATGGAATTCAAGTCCAATCTTAATTTTTCATCTGATGACATTCACATTAGGCAGGCTGCAGCTAAACATGTAACTGAAAATTAGTTACAAGCTGACCATCTGTTTAGTATTGATAGAATAATGAAGAACATGTTTAGCATTTTGGATGAATCTGATGAAGAATCATCTTCTGACAATATGGAGCAAGAACAAAGGAAATCCATGGATTCCATTGATGAGGACCGGGTAATGGTTGGTAGCAAAACTGAAGGAACCCTCTCACCAAGTAAGTCCTCTTATTCTCACGAAGTAAATTTGGCACAATCTTCAGCAAATAATGAGGCTCCTAAAATGAAAAAAGGAAAAAAAAAATAGTTTCTTTACTCAACTTAACAAAATGACTTTGAGATCTACTTCAAAAAGCTCTTCCTTTGTTAACCATGGTTGATTCTCATAAAAAATATAATATACTGGTTTGGAATGTGAGAGGCTTGACCACATCTGTTAGGAGGCTTATCAAAATGTATAATGTCAACCTATTGTGCATAATTGAGCCTAAACAAAAACTGCATCAACTTGAAGCCACAAAGTATATGCTCAAATTTGTTCACTCCATGTCCTATTCCAACTCTAAAATCTTGCTTTTATGGAAAGATGATTATACTGTCATGTTTAAGGAAACTCAAGAGCAATTCCTTGTTGTTACAATTTGATGTGACAATGTTCAGTTCATATGGGAGGCTACCTTTGTGTATGAACTGCATTCTAGAGCAGAGAGACAGGTTTTATGGAACCAGCTCCTGCAAATAGACACTAATGCTACTCTAATAATTGGTGATTTTAACACAATTGCCTATATTGATGAATATAAGGGATCCATCACACCTAATATAAACCACATTAATGACTTTGCTGAATTTCTTACTTCTAAAAACTTGAAACACATTAATGTTGTTGGTAATAGGTTTACATGGTCTGATAACAGAATTCATGGTCCTGTGTGGAAGAGTTTGGATAGATGTTTAGCTGGAGAGGAGTGGTTAGAACAATACCTTGGAACATCAGTTCACATACTCAACAAAACAACATCTTATCATTCCCCCAATGTTAATAGAAATTAGGAAAACGGATTGTCTACAACCAAAACCAATCAGGTTTCCGGAAATGTGGACTAAGAGGGAAGGTTTCTTAGAATTGGTGAGCAATAATTGGAACCAACCACAGAAAGAAGTAGGGATATTAGGTTTTACCATTAAACTTAAAAGGTTAAAAATAAGGCTGAAAGAGTGGAATAGGGAGACATTTGGAAACTTAACTGATAACATTAAAATGGCAGAGGATATGGTCTAAGAAAGTGAGCTAAGATACTAGAGTTCAAGTACAGAGAATAATCTCATTGACCTCAATTTGAATAAGGAAAATCTTCTAAAAGCTTTAAGAGATGAAGAGATTTTCTAGAAACATAAATCTAGGAATAAGTGGCTGCAATGTGGTGACTCGAATACTAAGTTCTTTTATAATTCCTGTAGACAAAAAATACATGGAATGAACATCACCAAGATTAAAGATAGCACTGACCAGTGGATTGATGATCCTAATTTGATTTAAAATGAGGCTGTCAGCTTTTTCCATAATTTACTAACAGATGACACTCAATCTATATTTGGTACTTTGTATAATGAGTTTCTAGACCACGTCCCTAATTTTATTAGTGATGAGGATAATAGGATGTTGACTAGAACAGCTTCTATGACAGAGGTCAAAGAAGCAGTTGAGGGATTAAATAAAGAGGCAGCAGCTGGAACTGGTGGTTTTAATGGAACCTTTTACATAGTATCCTGTGAGATCATTAAAGAAGACCTATTAAAGGTTTTTAATAACTTCATTAGTGGAATTCCTATTCCTAGGGCCATATCCAGCACCTGGATAGCCCTCATTTCTAAGGTCAATAATTCAGGCAGTTTTGCAGACTTCAGGCCTATTTCATTGTCAAACTTTCTGAACAAGATCTTCTCGAAGATTTTAATGGAAAGAATGAAACCTTTGATGCCTAGGATCATCTCAGTAGAATAGTTTGCCTTCCTAAAAGGTAAAGACATAGTGGATAATGTGATCCTCATGCAAGAGATGATGAGACTCCTTAATAAGCAGATAGGAAAGCAAAATGTTATTATCAAACTTGACATGATGAAGGCTTTTGATAGGGTTTCTTAGGAATTTATTAATTCTGTACTGCTCAGGTTTGGATTTCATGAAAAATTTGTTTAAAATGTATTGAACTCTATTACATCTGCCTGGTTTTCAGTGTTAATAAGGGGATCCCCTTGTGGATTTTTCAAATCCACAAGAGGGATTAAACAAGGTGACCCCCCTTAGCCCCTTTTTATTTAACATACTAACAGATGCATTTACTAGGCCCCTAAAGCATCTCTTTCAGGTGGGATACCTCAAATTCTTCAATATGCCAAGGGGCTGCCCTAATATAACACACTTGAGCTTTGCTGATGACACATTGTTATTTTTAAAAGGGAGTCCTCTAAATTTGAAAAGAATTAAAAGGTTTCTCATTCATTTTGAATCTGTAGCAGGTCAAAAGGTTAACTTTAATAAGAGTAATTTCTATGTCAATAGAAATGCTACTCAGTTGTTTATTAGGAAGATTAAGGACTCAATTAACATGAAGCATGGAACTGCTCCTTTTAAATACTTAGAATGTCCAGTCTACTTTGGTAGGATGAGAACACTCCCGTTTCAACCATTATTGGAGAAAATTGACAAGGCTTTAGGGAATTGGTCTTAGGCTAGGAGACTAACTTTAGCTAAGCATGTGCTGAATTCATATTCTCAACACATTTAGGCATCTCTTAATCCTCCAAAAACAGTTACAGATGAAATTTAGGTTAAATTTGGAAAGTTCTTTTGGGGAAAATCTGAGTTTGGACAAAATAAAATATGGAGAAGTTGGAAGAATATGGCTTTCCCTAAAATTGAAAATGGTCTAGACATTAGGGATACAAGGACAACAGTTAATGCCTGTCTCTGATGCTATGGTGGAAGCTCCAACAAGGTGAAACTATTTGTTCTAAACGTCTCTGGTATTTTCTAAAAACTTATAGAGACTCACATACTTGGAAAAGAATATGTAAAATTCAACACATAGGTGAAGTTAACTCTAGAATACAGATTGGAAATGGATTATGTAGCTTCTGGCTTGGCAACTGGACTGGTCAAGGTTTTTTTATTAAACAATGGGAGGGCCAAACTCCAGTGCTAATGCCACATATGACTCTAGCATATTATGTTAGAATAAGGGATGCTTTTAACCTTGATTACATGTATGGATTTTCCCCTGCTCTGCACTCATTCCTCTTACAAGGTAGAGTTGAATCCACAACATAGTGACAGACTCATTTGGCTACATGAGGAAAATGGTAAGTTCACGTCTAGATCTTCTTATCAGTGTATCGGGAGCTGCAAAAAACAAGGTTAGATCGCTGTCCTATGTGTGGGGAAAACAGATTCCTCCTAACATTTCATTTTTTTCTGGAAGCTGTTAAATAACTTACTACCATCTGATGAGAACCTGAAGCTATGTGGTATTCAAATTTCTTCAAAATGTTGTTGTTGCGATAATAGTGATTCAATTAATCACTTCTTCCGTGAATGTCAAATTGCTTCAGCTGCTTGGAAAAAATTGCATCAGCTTCTTCTGTTGCCTAGGGTTCACTTTCAAAACATTTGGGATAGGTTTTCCTATTATTTTTCTAAATCTAACATGGATGCCACTAATGATGCATTAATAAGAATGTCTCCATTGTTTATGTGCTGGTATCTGTGGACTGCTAGGAATAAGAGAGTCCATGAAGGTACTGTGTGCTCTTTGTCTGTGATATGGACTAGGTTCATGGATATGATTAGACAATCATTTGCTGCCTTTCCACTTAAAAAACAAAAACAAATGGCCAGTTCTTGATTGATGTTGGTATAATCCCATACTACATGAATCAACAGAGGCCAATCAACATTATTAAGTGGGATAAACCTATAAATGGGAGATATAAAGTAAACACTGATGCCTCATGGACTTCTAATACAGAAAGATGTGGAACAGCTGCTATTCTTCGTGATCATACCGGTTCAATATTAACATTCATAATGAAGCTTGGCATATTTGACACTCCTCTCATTGCAGAAATTAATGCAATTAAACTTGGATTGGATCTTGTGTTGCAAATGAATATCAATCCAACCATGCCTACATTTGAAACAGATTGTAGTTTAGTCATCAGTGCTATATCAGATCCAAGAAATGGACCAAGGAAGGAATATCATACATCGCTTCAATTATAACCCTATAATACTCAAATTTGTTTTTGCTGCAGGGAGGCAAATAATATTGCAAATCAATTGGCTAGGAGAAGCAAAACCACAGGTACGGAAGGAGCATTTGGAAGTCAAGCTCTCACTCAGGTGGAGAAAGGACTTGTAAAGCTTGACAGGGATGGAGTGCCCAACATCAGAGTCTAGCAACGGCTGGCAAACTACAGAATCTGGCCACCAGGGCCAATTATCATTCCATCACTGATCGGCAAACAGTGGCCACTGGATCCTATCAAACTTTTTTGACAAACTCAAACCTAAATGGTTCACTTCTGGATGAAGTTGTATTCATATGGGCTTCATTTCCCAGATATTGAGGTCCGGCCAAGCGTGCGTTCGACACGGGGGGTGGAGTTCACACTACTTGGGAGCACCTCAATATTGGGTGTTATCTTTTGATGACATTCAAATCATCATAGTTAGGCTAATTTACATGCTCATTAAAATTATTTGAACGTTTTGTAAAGATGAACTTGAAGCGAATATTATAAGGTTTGGGGTACCTATAAATTTCCCCACGAAAGTGGTCTTCACTTTAAAAAAGTCAATTACTAAGTGAGGAAACTGGTCAAGATGCAGACTTTTTTAAATCACACTTTATTAATCAGCTTCCTAAGTTAATAACTGAGAAGGAAAACAACTCCCTGCTCAGAAAACCAACCTTAGAGGTATTGAAAGAATTAGTATTCTCTTTGAATCCAAATGGCTCTCCAGGACCAGATGGGTACTCTCCTGCATTTTTAAAGCAAAATTGGGATATTGTGAGGATAGACATCTGCCTTGCAACTATAGATTTTATGAAAGGAAAGGCAATCCCCCCTGGCATAGCTAGCTCTTGGATGGTTTTGATACCAAAAAAGGACATTCCAATATCATTTGCTGACTTTAGACCTATTAGTTTGTCTAACTTCATCAACAAAATTTTCTCCAAGTTAATTGTTAATAGGATGACGTATATCTTACAAAAAATTATATCTGATAATCAATCTGCTTTCATCAGAGGGAAAGAGATGGCTGATAGTATCATACACCTAAATGAGATGGCTGTTTTCCAAAATAAGAAACATAAATACCCTAATTGTATTTTAAATCTAGACCTAGCTAAGGTCTTTTATAGGGTTAGCTGGAAGTTTTTAGAGGACATCTTACTGAAATTTGGATTTACTGCTAAGTTTATTAGGATTATAATTTCAAATCTTTC
>JAULKM010150950.1:0-17277 GCA_032355605.1 Rubia tinctorum | reverse complement strand
AGGTCGATCAATAGAATTGTTTGTGTCAAATTCCCTCTTTCGCCCATTGCATTCCATGGTTAACTTTCCATTATGCATATCAATTATTGTCCTTGAAGTTTTTAAAAATGGTCTACCTAATAGAATAGGTGTGGCATGATTATCACTATCCATATCAAGGACATAAAAATCGGCGGGGAATGTCAAAGAGTCCACTTTCACCAAAACATTTTCACAATACCTTTTGGGTATGTGCTAGAGTGATCGGCCAGTTGGATGACAACCCCGACTTTGTGCAAAGTGCCTAGATCTAGACTTTCATACAATGAAAATGGAATCACATTAATAGAAGCGCCTAAGTCTAGCATGGCCTTGTCAACACATTTCCCTCCTATGTCACAAGGAATTGTAAAAATTCCTGGATCATCGAATTTAGGAGGTAACTCCTCATAAAAAATGGCGGAGACATACTCGATTTTTCCACTCTTCTTTTTACTCTTCAATTTTTGCTTCCTATTTATGGTACACAACTCCTTGATAAATTTGGCATACCTAGGAATATGGTTTATAGAATTCAAGAGTGGAAGGTTTACCTCGCATCTACGAAAGACTTCGTAGATGTCTTTGTTGTCTTCCTTGGTCCTCTTATCCTTCAAGGCCTCCGGAAATGGTGGTTCTGGCTCATAGATAGGGATCTCCACCATTTTGGACTTCTTGTGAGGAGGGGATGAGGTTTCACGATTTGATCCCGACCTTGGCATGAAGCTGTCTTCCTCAACTTCTTCTACTTCATTCATCTTCTCATTAGCTAACTCACATGGCTTCTTCTCCTCATCTTCTTCCTTTTCCAACACCCACTCTACAACAACCTTGCATTGAGGCTCTTTCACTTTATTTCCACTCCTCAATGATATGGCACTCACATTTTGATGAGGGTTAAGCTTTAGTTGAGATGGAAGTTTTCCCAGAATCTCTAGCCTCCATTCGACTCAAGATTTGAGCCATTTGGCTCATTTGCATCTCTAGATTTTTTTATACTAGAGTCGGTATTTTCTTGGAGCTTTTCATTCTTATCCACACACATTGTCAACTTCCCAATAGCTTGCATGATCTCTTGGTTTGACATCCCCGAACTTTCACCTTTATTATGGGGTTTATCACCAAGCCTTCGGTATTGCGATTGTGGGGTCCGATATTGCTATAGAGAAGGACGATAAGGTTAATCATCTTGGCCTCCTTGCACATTCCCATATCGGAGATTTGGGTGGACTTGGTTAACCGCATTATAAGGCCGGTTTTGGTAACCTCCGCCTCCTTGGTAGCCTTGATATCCTTGTTACCCTTGACCGCCTTGATACCCCAAATAACTCACCTCCTCCACATAATCATCTTGTAAAGTTAGACATGCGTCCATAGGATGCGGAGAAGAACAAACATTGCAAGATTTCACATGCAGTTTTGCTCCGGACTGCATCATCAACACCTTGATCATAGATGTGAGAGTCGACACTTGGTCTTCAAGTTTTCCATTGTTTGAAGAAGCACTTGCATTGTAGGGATTTTTCCTTCTCAAATCGGCTGTCGAGCTAAAATTCCTCGACTCTTCGGCTAGCTCCTCGTAGAGCTCAATAGCTTCCCTACATGACTTGTTCCCAAGAGAACCATTACAAGCTTCCCTCACTAGCCTTTGGTCTTGATCAAGAAGACCATTATAGAAGTAGTAGAACAAATTCCCATTCGAATAGCCATGATACGGACAACTAGCAAGAAGCTTCTTGAGCCTCTCCCAAAAGTCATAGAATGACTCGTCATGCCATTGGATGATGTTGCTAAGCATTAATGAAATCGACTGGCACTAAAGTTTCCAGAAATGGCGCCTCTGTGTTTCCGTATTTACTGACAATATCTAACTGGAGGTACTGATTCAGAAATCTGAAACCAGGAGAAGAAAAGATGGTCAAAGCACAATTCATTGCAGCTTCAGATCAAAATGTATAGTCAAGTTCGACGATAAACTTAAAGCATCTTACATACTGGATACGAATGAATTGATAGAACGCAAAATAGATATAGAGGTAAACTGTATGAGGTTAAGAACAAAAAATGGATGGATCGTAAGTTCTTGTAAACATAGCCATCGAGGCCAAGAGGCATACATGATTTGTCTGTTTTCGACTTCATATGAGTTTGATCATAGGACAAGATTAGTTCAATGTTTACCTTCCCTATGGGAGCCGTTCCCAGTCCGTCCCCCACCCGGCACGCGGTGACCCACTCTCACCGCGTGAGCAGCTCGAGCAGTGCGCCGACAGCTGATGGGTTCGGGGGTGGGACCCCCGTGCCCAGCTCTCAGAGCCAATCATTTTCCCGAGGTTACGGATCCATTTTGCTGACTTCACTTGCCTACAATTTTCCATCGACCAGAGGTTGTTCACCTTGGAGACCTGATGCGGTTATGAGTACGACCGGGCGTGGACGACACTTGGTCCTCCAGATTTTCAAAGGTCGTCGGGGGCGTACCGGACACCACGCGACGTGCGGTGCTATTCCAGCCGCTGGACCCTACCTCCGACTGAGCCGTTTCCATTGCCTACCAAGGAAGGACGGTAGCAAGTTTATCAACCCGTACTTCAACTCAAAATGGTCGTGAGCTCCAACCGCCGGATATGTGATGCACATAGGTTGGTGCTCAAGACTGGGAGCCATAGCCTCTCGCATTGGGATTTTTAACACTGGGATGTTCCTCCCTTGAAGGGGAGGATGTTGAGGTACTCCTCCCATAATATCACCTTCTTTCTCCTCGGGATGATCCATTGAGGTAGAAGATGTCACAAAATGGCCACTGGGAGGGTTATTATTCACACTTTCCAATTAAAGCCTCCTAGCCCTTTTCTAGTTCAATTCCAACTCGGGGTCGCAGTGTATGGGTTCTTGTGAAGAGAATCGAGTACGAACCATACACCAAGAACTCGAACAATATGTCTCCAAGCCAAACAAAGATCAAATAAAAACAAAATAAAAGTAAACTAACAAATATCCACACCTAGCACATATCCACACTAATATGCTCAAACACTTAAAAATATATTCCTCTTCCCCGGTAGTGGCGCCAAAATTTTGGAGGTCGTCGCCGTACCTATCAAAGATACAATTTATAATCCCTAAATGCTTACTAAATACAATTAAGTAGATAGTGGCAAGTAGAGATCATCCACAAAGAAGAGGTATTTTCCTAAGGGTTCATGCAAATAGGGGTGGATATAAGCCTAGATAAAGATATATACATATATATATATATATATATATATATAAAAGCACGTAAAGAGGGGGGTGGGTTTGGTTGGTTTTTCCTAAGTTATGAATTAAAAGACAACACAACTATTAAAAAAAAGCTAATTATGTTGTCATGCAACATGCTACTAAAAAGATGGTAAAATCACAATTAACAAAGCCTTGAGGCAGTTGATTTCCATTTTTAAACCACTTATAGATCCTAGACTCATTCACTCATTCCTTCACATTAATTTCATATAGGGAATGTTGTCACTTCCATTTGAAGATCAACATTAATTTCTTCTTAGTTAGTAATTTTCAAAGACGTTCAACGACCATTTGTAAACCTCATTGATAAGCACTTTAGACAAACAACGCCTGAAGGTATTTCATCAATGGCATTATATACTAAGAAATATAAATTTGATAACAACTACAAGAATTAAACCAAACTCCTTGCCATTTAGCCAAACAAAGCATTTATTAGACTGAACCTGGAACAAACAACATTTAAGATTCAATCTTTCATTGCTAACTTAGGACAAATATGATAACAAACAACATTAACATACTAATCTAGCAAGATTAATATCATATACCCACAAGAAGTTCTAATTCTATATTCTTGGATTTTGATGCCAAAGGTGAGAAGAAATTGTGCACTTTCCTAGCACTTCTAGCACTTAATCATACAAACATTTCATATTCTCAAACAACCCATAACATAAATGAAGTAAACAACAACATTAATGGCACAATAAATACTTCACAACCGATGCTCATGAAAGAGTAAAAATAGAGTCTTATTACACGGGTTTGGAAGCTTCAAACAATTGCTCCCAAGTGATAAGTTTAGCTAACATAAAAATAATAACATTCATGGACAAATTCATACGTAAATAAAAAGAGAAAAGATAAAGAGAAATGAAGAACTAGATTTTTGAAGGATGATTGTCGGCCAAGATAAAGGTTAGAATTAAGATAAGAGATATTTATAGTACAAGTTGTGATGAGAACACTAGTCAAAAAGGGTGTCGGCCGCGCGGGGCGTGGGGGTGCTCGCAGGATGCCGCCATCGGGCAGGTGCACACGAGATAAGAAGCATGGACGGATGCCCAGGCGCTTGGATGCCCGAAGGCTGCAGCCCCCAGAGGGGACGCGCGCGGGTTGCGACCTGCTGGCGTGCGAAAGCAGGAGCCGGCCATTCGGTTTTCATTTTGGGGCTGGTTTTCCCCAGTGTTTGAGGTGCGCGGGTGCACGGTTGAGCACCCAGGCCTCGCGCCCGGTCTTCTTCACCCACCCGGTCGGGCAGCCTGTTTTCTTCAAATTTTGGTACTACGGGCGAACCGTTGATCCGTTTTGAGAGTTCTTGTAGTCAGTTTTATAGTGCTCGAGAAGAAGAATCCAATGGTACCACTTTCAGAGGTTGGTTCTTCTTGAATTGTTCCCAGAAATCGGTTAAAATTCGGGATCACAATTCATCCGCTTATTTGTCTTCCTTCTCCGACCCTTTTATCTTCTACCATGTTTTGACTTGGGGCCTTCAATCATCTACCATCCTTGCGAATTGCCTTCAATAAAATACTCCAAAGTACTTTCGCATCTCATTGCTCAATGGAAAGCAAAAATGAGCAACCAGAAGAGATATAATGCCCTTTATTTCTATCTTGCCCTCCAAGTCCCGGAAAGGGTGATATACAGGCAAATAAAGTCATCCACCAAATCAGGGTAATCTCGCCATGTGCAAATCAACCATAGGAATCTACAGTCTCTCTCAATAGTTGTGGTGGACTCCACATGGAAACTGATAACTACACTCAACAGTCTAGCCCATATCTCAATCTGAGATGCCCAATGTCACCGTTCCTGCTCACCATCCTCCTCGGGTGTGGGGTGATGGAGGGCCGGAAAGTGTGCACATCAAAGACAGCAGGATCCTCATTGTGATTAATGACATGGTGTAATACTTTAGTCCAAATGCCCGAGCCATCTCCGCATGAAACTTAGACCTAGCCATGTCCCCCAGGTAGAATCTCACTATGTTCCCCATAAACCAGTTACGATCTCACGTGATAGTCGCGAGGAACTACAAAGTGTATCTAGTGTAGCTGGGGGAAGACATGGTCGTATACTCCTTGAGCCCTATCCTCCTTAGAAATATCTTAATTGGTTTGTAGAGTTTAAGGTATTTTAGAGTCCTCTCGTCTAAAAAATTAGTCTCTAAGATGGTGAGTCCAACAAGACGGCCCCATCGTGCCGCTGCTCCGGACATAGTGCAGTCAACCCATAAATGGCACATAAGGCTCACCCCTTTGTCTACGTGACATGGTGAACACCATAAATTTATCTTCCACGTTGCATGTGTTGAAAAAATATTACAAAGAATCTATATGATCACATATAGGATACTTGGCCTAAATTTATTCCCATTCTCATTAAGATAGTGCTTCAAGGTAGAGCATTATTAAATATTTTCAAAATAAAGAACGAATCGTTGTTTGGAATTATATAATTCATTGCCATCCTCAATACTTGAATGTTTAGTTTAAATTTTTCACAAGCGGTTTAAGCTGATTGCTCCCTCCGTTTCACTAAGTTTGGTACACTAGATATAGGCTCTTGGATTTACGTGAAGAAAATGAGCGGGTGAAATTGAATGTAGAAATTAAAAAGTAGAATGAGTGGATGAGATTGAAGAAATCTTACCAAAAATAGAAATTGCCTCATATAAAAAAACATTTCAATAAGGTGAGTGTGCCACAAATAGAGAAAGGGAGGGGTAAGTTACATACATTCCATTGTCCTCGGGCTTCCAAAACTAAAATATATGTCCTCGGTCAAAAATATTTCTTTCATAATGCGTTCCACTACACGCTTAGGTTAATGATCATTCAAAATTGGAAGGAGGAGAGGTTTATGTACCTTGGAATATTTGATTTGAATAAAAAGTTGTGGGATCTGTACTTGTTGCGGACAATGTGTGAAAGGTATACTTGTTCCTGTCCAGTTTGTATTCAAAATATTTGTTTCTCCATCTCCTATGATTACCTGTAGTTAAGCATGCATTTCTGGCAAAGACCACATGAATCCAGACCAATGTGTGAAAGGTGTAATTTTTTACTAATGATGAAAACACTAGTCAAAAAGGTGTCGGCCGCGCGGGGCGTGGGGGCGCTCACAGGATGCAGCCATTGGGCGGGTGCACATGAGCTAGGAAGCATGGACGGATGCCCAGACGCTGGGATACCCGCGGGCTGCAGCCCCCAAGAGGGGATGCGCGCGGGTTGCGACGCGCTGGCGCGTGGAAGCAGGAGCCGGCCGTTCGGTTTTAATTCTGGGGCTGGTTTTCCCCAACGTTTGGGGTGCACGGGTGCACGGTTGAGCACCCAGGCCGT
Organism: Rubia tinctorum; assembly: GCA_032355605.1. NCBI lineage: Eukaryota > Viridiplantae > Streptophyta > Magnoliopsida > Gentianales > Rubiaceae > Rubia > Rubia tinctorum. The sequence continues at coordinate 10,630 of JAULKM010150950.1, read as the reverse complement.
GCGCCTGGTCTTCTTCACCCGGCCGGTCAGCCAGCCTGTGTTCTTCAAATTTTGGTACTACGGGTGAACCGTTGATCCGTTTTGAGAGTTCTTGTAGTCAGTTTTATAGTGCTCGAGAAGAGGAATCCAATGGTACCACCTTCAGAGGTTGGTTCTTCTTGAATTGTTCCCAGAACTCGGTTAAAAATTCCGGATCAAAATTCATCCGCTTCTTTGTCTTCCTTCTCCGACCCTTTTATCTTCTACCACGTTTGGACTCGAGGCCTTCAATCATCTACCATCCTTGCGAATGGCCTTCAATAAAATACTCCAAAGTACTTACGATCAATCTACAAATTAAGCTCACAAAAAGGAATCTAGATGCTCGTAAGGACCAAAAATCCATTAGACTCAAACTAGGTTACAAAATGAAGGATTTAGATACGAAAACCAAAAACGGTTATCTAAACCCCTTATGATGTAAATATACCTAAATCTAGCTATCTTCCAACAAAAAGATAACAAAAGAGATGCTAAAGGCTTAGGAAAATACATGCATTTTGGCAACACATCACCCTTAGGCTAAAAACAAGAAAAGGCGTGAAAAAGAAATTAGAGAGAATGTTGAGTTCCTATCTCTCTCTACCTAATAATAGGAGAAAGAAAATTAGCAAAAATGTAAAATCTAGTAGATATAGGTTCCATTATGTAAAAGAACCGAATTGGCCTTGAAAAAGGACAAAAATTGGGCAAAAACCCTTACCATAAAAAATAGTAAGGGTCGTGCAGCCTGGTGCAATTGTGCTGGTTGGGGGCTAGTACGACCTGTGTTACCTAACACGACTGTGTCGGCTTTGTCTACCACAAACCATGCCAGAAGGCATGGAACGTCATCTGAGACTTTATTTTTGACATTTGAAGCTTGCGCCTGTGTTGTTTGTCTTGGGTTGTCGGCTGAAAGCACTTCTTGATTGGTTGTATGGCCCGGGTCGTGTGAATTTTTGCAAGCTGTTTTCTTTGAGTACTTTTTTTGAGCGAAACGGTGGTACGACAGTGTCAATGTTCACGCCCCATGGGCTAATCTTCCAATATTAGAAATAAAATGACTCGTGTAGTGTAAAAGGACATAGTCTTTGTCCATACTTAGCTTAAAAAGGTTTGGGGCAGCATGGGCCATGTTGCACCAAACGGCTCGTGCCAAGGGGCTGTGGCATGGCCGAGCTGGTTGGCACGGACCATGCTGGAGGCCTCTGGCATAGCTGTTTGGCCTGGCACGACCTTATTGGCCAGTGCACACTGGTGCCTTTGTGCCAGTTTGTGCCGCTATGTCGTCCAGTGCCACCCTACCAAGTCTTGAGAGTGTTGAACTTCGGCTCCCTGTTCGATTCTATCTACTGCCACATTTTTTGTTCGTGGTCTTCTTTCCACTACCATCCTTGTAATTGGCTTTCATCTACTACAATTATTACGGATGGTCTTCCAAAATCTACTACCATACTTGCGGATGACTTTCTACAAGATGCACTGAAGTTCTCATAAACAAACTACTAGTAAGCTCACAAAAGAATATCTAACTGGTCGTGAGTCAAATTGTTTGTTATATGAAACTAATTCTACAAAACTTGGGATTTAGATAAGAAAACCAACATTGGTCATATAAACCCTTTGTAATTTAAACCTAATTAAAACTAGCAATTAACCAAACAAAACATAATAGCAAATGTGTCATATGCATTGGTGAACACATGCATATAGGTGTAGATCAATTACCCCACACTTAAACTTTTGCTCGTCCTCGAGTAAACAAAAACAAGAAAAGATCCAAGAGGAAACAAAGATAGGTTAACCAATACATTCAACCATAATCCCAAGCTACCCTAGTTTCCCCAAAGATGTAAGAATCTCACAACTCTCAATCTCGCTGAAGAAGCTAAAGTAGCCTGTCAGCCAAAACCCATCCAATAAAGGGTAAAATTTATAAATATAAGTGTGAATCTAACTTACTCCGCAGCAAAAGTCGCTAACGACAATCAATGAGATGTTCAATTTAAGTTTCCATTTTCTCTCATTTTTCCCAGAAGCCTTTTTTTTGTTTTCATCATATCATTCACACATGTTGGGCACACTTCTCACATTTTCCCATACCATGGTGTCTCATTTTGGCCAAGGTTATTCAACCTAGTCGGGCTTTGCCTCTTATTTTTACCAAGGTTTTTCAAAATATCCGGTCTTTTACCATTTTTGCCTCAATCGTGGTAGTAAATGGAATTGGAACCAAGAGAAACAGATTTGAAGTTCAAGAAGGCCAAAGGAGAAATGTAGGGATCGATGTTAGAGGTTGCACGAATTTTAGGGCAATCCAAGAATAATTATCACTTAAGAATATCACCATTTTATTTGTCTTCTCGAGTGCTATAAAATCGACTACTAGAACTCTCAAATTGGATCAACGGTTCATCCGCAGCAGAGGAATGAAGTTAGCCAAGCAAACCACCCACGACTGGCATGAACAATATAAGCCTGGAATAAGCCAAAAGCTAGCACGACCTGAACAAAGAGTCACGTCATGTGCCAAGGGGCCTTGGCATGACCCGTATAACTTGTCATGGGTCATGTTAAAATCCAGCAGGAGGGATCATCATTTTCACTCCAAAAATTGGCTAAGTATGGGAGCGAGACATTCCATTTTACACGCCCCAAACTATTTAGGGTCACAAATTCCAAGACCAGGCCATGGGGTGTGAAGAATGATGCTGTCTGTGCCGAGGAACTGAGCAAAATAAGGTTCCATCCAACGAGGCGCACCAAATGATGTTTGGCGCGATTCAGATGGTGCAAAACGAAGACCCAACCGGCAATTCACGCCAGCACAAAATAGCACAGCCCGTCCAATAGCCAGTGCCCATGCCGGTACAATCCTCTTAGCCTGTACAAGTTGTGGCATAGGGCACCCACTGCGCTAATGGTGGTTGCTAGGGTTTTTGGCCACTATTGGGCCTGTTTTTGGGCCAAATTCCCTATTACTGTATATATGGACCTTTGTTTGTTTGGGTTTAAGTTTATGCTAATTTTTTATCTTAGTAGGTGGCTAGAGAGAGAAAACATTGTCACTTCTCTCTAGTTTCTTTTCTTTTCATCTTTTTATTTTTGTTTTACCCAAAGATGTTGAATCCAATGAAATACTTGGGTTCAATGCTTAGGGAGTAGGGATCTAACTTGGGGACTATATTTGTATTCACGTGTTGATGTTTATTTTTCAAGATTTCTAGATCTACATATTTCTATGTGTTTTGTGATCATTACGTTGTCTAGTTCTTAATATTCCTATAAATTGCAATTGTCACACTTTGTTGGCACACAACAAAGTCTACCTCACGTTGGTGCACTATTTATACTCCATGGTTAAGGAAACCTAGATGCGCTTGTGGTGTCGATAGTTTGGAACTAGTTGTGATCACGAATTTTACTATTGTTAATCATCACGATCGACCATGCATCTAGTTAGCCAACCAAATAGGTCCAAATGGTGGCTAGTAAAGATAGAGTAGGTAGCACACTAGGAATATTTTGTTGATCCTAGATACAATGATAAGACAGCTATTTCTGTTGCCTTTGTAGGCCTTGGGGTTGGTCATTCGTGGTGTTCTGCTTAAAACTTAATTTCTCGGGGGAGAATCAGACATGTGCAATGTGCCATAGCCATTTTTGCACTCCTCTAGTTGTGGAGGCGAGGCTGATAGAATATTTTATACATGCACCTCTATGTGAAAGATAGGCAAAAAAAATTTACCATTGTTCGTACCACGTGACACAAACAATAGAATAGGGTTGAATTCTTGTATTTGATGAAATAGATGATCAAAATAACATTGACCATTTTACGCAAATATTCCCCGAGTGTTAGTTTATTTTCTTTATTTCGTTGATTACATGCTTGTAATTGATATTTGAAAATTCCTCCGCCACCTCAAATTAGTATTTTCACAACAATGTTTATTCCTAACACATGGTAAAATTGATGACCCAACCACGGTTGTTTTTAGTATATTAATGGATTGCTAACATCTCCATGGATGACCATGATACTTTCCACTATCTACCATTCTTGGTAGTATAGTAGTAGGAACGGGAGCAACATATAAATTTCATCTTTTACATCGTCCCTTCCTCGGCTTAGTAGCTCTTCCATTAAAAGGGTCATTTATTAGCAACTTCAGGAGGGGTGGATCATTTTCTTTGTCTCCAATGCATTATTTTCTCAATAGACCAGTGATCTCTTTCATATAGTGAGCCCACATTTGGCTTCAGACAGTGGAGCTAATTATCTACCCTATCAAAGCTATCTGCAGCCTTCCACTGGTGATAGTCAAGCTGAGGATCTGGTCTTTGCACATCCTACCTGACCCCAAAAATAGTATTACCCTTAGACTGCATCCACTCAGGCTCCTATCACAGCGGCTGAGCCCACATGTGATAAGAAGAAGCTTTCTGGTACCCCTGTGAAATGTGCTCTCGGAAGAGACCGAACTATGGGTGTTTCCAGGGATAAGCTTCGTGTTGGGATGGAATGGAATTGGTCCAATAGGCTAATGACTGGTGTGCCTGCTCGACTCTGCAGAGTAGTCATCATGCAGGAAGCAGCTGCGCTTGTGAGAACTACGCCCTGTAGACTGGTATGGCTCCTCCTAATCGTGAATCAGTCCTTGGAATAGTGGAGGGGCTCAAAAAAGCTCATTAATTGGGAAAAGTGTCACAAACAGAGGCTCGACAACTGGTAGTGGTAAATATTGAGGGAATGCTGGTGCTGGGTGGAGAAGCTGGTGATCTATGGGGAAGGCCTGTGCAGACTAGTAGGGAATATGTTCCTCATCCATCGGGGCCTTCTCAGAATGCTCACCCTGATCCTCATCATCACCTTGCTCCTCCTCCTACTCATAAAGGACTCCCAGTATTACCCGTGATCCATCATCAGATCCTACAACTGAAACGCCTTAGCCAGCCTGGTCTTATCACTCTGGGGAAACCTTATGAAGTCCTCTCCCTTTTATAGCCAGTAGACAGTCCTTTCTTGGATATGTAATAGCTTTGCCTCTGTCATAGCTGAAGGAGTGAGGATTTAAGGGGTGTTGGGTTCTTTCGCATCTCATTGTTCAACGGAAAGCAAAAATGAGCAATCAGAAGAGATATCATGCCCTTTATTTCTATCTTGCCCTCCGAGTCCCGGACAGGGTGATATACAGGCAAATAAAGTCATCCACCAAATCAGGGTAAGCTCACCATGTGCAAATCAACCATAGGAATCTACAGTCTCTCTCAATAGTTGTGGTGGACTCTACATGGAAACTGATAACTACACTCAACAGTCTAGCCCATATCTCAATCTGAGATGCCCAATGTCACCGTTCCTGCTCACCATCCTCCTCGGGTGTGGGGTGATGGAGGGCCGGAAAGTGTGCACATCAAAGACAGCAGGATCCTCATTGTGATTAATGACATGGTGTAATACTTTAGTCCAAATGCCCGAGCCATCTCCGCATGAAACTTAGACCTAGCCATGTCCCCCAGGTAGAATCTCACTATGTTCCCCACAAACCAGTTACGATCTCACGTGATAGTCGCGAGGAACTACAAAGTGTATCTAGTGTAGCTGGGGGAAGACATGGTCATATACTCCTTGAGCCCTATCCTCCTTAGAAATATCTTGATTGGTTTGTAGAGTTTAAGGTATTTTAGAGTCCTCTCGTTTAAAAAATTAGTCTCTAAGATGGTGAGTCCAACAAGACGGCCCCATCATGCCCGCTGCTCCGGACCACATTGCATGTATTGAAAAAATATTACAAAGAATCTATATGATCACATATAGGATACTGCCTAAATTTATTCCCATTCTCATTAAGATAGTGCTACTTTTTATGGTTTTTGAAAATCCTTATGAAATCAATATGTCTCCATTGGAATGGACAATAAAATTAAGCCCGGTGTCACTCGTTTGCTTTTAGCACATGTCTTTAAGGCTTACTTGTCCATAGCATTAAGTAATTCAGTTGAAGGCTTAGATCCTAAGAAAGATACGGAAATATCTTTGTTGTGGAGATCCGTGAGAACATGGTATATGGTTTAACTCTTCTCAAATAAAATAACAAAATTTGTGAATTTCTACAAATTATTATGGTATCGCTTCTTCAACGTACAAAGTATCCTTGCACTGGGGAATCAATGGGAATCAAACATTGGGATTTCAATTGCTACTTCTGGTTATTTGTATGGGGATTAAAGCCTTGGTATGCATTTTTTTGATATGTTCTTTTAAGTTAGCTTGTAGATATTTATAGTTCAAACATTCAATAGGCCCTGGAACATTATCAAGAATTATTGAGTAAGGAATTTCTAAATGGTTTGCTTAATTTCTCTACTTAATTCTCCAACTACGAAAAAATGAACTCACCCCTAATAAGTTTCATTGGAAGAAATGTACCTAAAATAAAATGCACATAATACGCACTGGTATGTGTGCAAATTTAATAATTAAACTTGATGATAAAATATACAATGGCTAAAGTAATACCACAAAGAATTCTCACATACCCTGGAAAAGTGATAAAACCAAATAAAGAAAATGACCATACTGGACCCAGACTAAATCCCCTTAGGGAAATATATGATTGGACCCACATGACCAGAAACAAATTACCCAAATTAACATCACCACCCATAGAGGGTAGGTCGAAGTCAATGTGACGTAGATTTTGGATTTTTTTCAACTCGGCCTAGGACAATGGAATAGTTTTCATGAAATTCTAGAAGTGATCACCTTTAAGGATGGAGAATCGAATGACCATGTGCTTTCTCCTCCGTTGCAGCCACCTCTACCCTTTTCTTTAGTGATTTCTTTAGTTGGCTATTTGTTAAGGTTGTGAGAGGTTATTCAAAGGATTTATATGGAGGGAGTGTCTGTGTTTCCTTCACCACAATTTGACTGAATATTAAGTAAATTTAATTGTTAAATAGATATAGAAACACTAAAATTTAATGTAGATAATATTAATGACTGGCAAATTGTTTTTTTACAGTAATTCTTTTCTTAATCAAACAACTTTAATATAGTAAATGAAGTTGGGATTTTCTACATTATTATTTTATATCATCTATGACTTACCCAAAGTCCTTGACCTTTAGCACGCTAGACGCCCCCAATGTTGTTTCTTTACTCCCAGTTGTAGAGCTTACAAAAGAAGAAAAGTGTTTATTCTGCACAGAATCTGCACTCATTAGCACTTGAATTACTATTTTGTTGTGAAATACACATAGAATACTCACTAATATAGAGTTAAATTATACCAATCTTCAAAAAATAAAGATTTATATTGCACTTAAACAGCAGTATCAACATGATCTAAAGTCTCTAGGAATATTTTGTAGTTTCAATACCAGTTGAGCGATTTCGAAGGAGATCATTTTTCTAAAACTCATGGCATTAAAGAAAACCAAAACTAGAACTTTCTTGGGGAGTCTATCCTCAATGTAATTAAGGAATTAAGGAAAATGGTTATGGATTAATTTTTCTTTTTAAAGTATTATCGTTAGAATTCGGAAGAGATGGATGTGTAGTAGCAAGAGATCTTCAAGCACCACCAAGGAGGGAGAGGTCGATGTTGATGATGGATTTCTTAGAGTTGCAGCTTAGGATGATGGAGAAACTTTACTTGAAGTACAAAAATTCCATGATTTTTAGTATGGAAAATCTGACCTCCATGTCGCTACCCCCTACTCATAGTCGTTACTATCCTTTTCCCATGAATTTTTAAATTTTGTATCTGTTAGGGATGTGAGAAGTTTTTCAAAGGCTAACTGATGAGGAAAATATAATATAATATACTATTATCATGTGGGATAAAATTTCTTGGTCGATAAAAACCATTGTCTTAACCATTAGAAACATAATCTTAATCAAATTCGAGAACTCGTGCAGAAATATGATTGAATTGACAAAAATAAAGCATAAAATAATTACTAAAACTCACAAACAAAAATGAATCTCTATCTACCTTTTTATTCTCTATTTTTATGATGTACCCAAAGTCCTTGACCATTAACACGTTAATCACCCCAATTGTTGTTTCTTTGTTCCCTATTTTTAAGGTCACAAAAGAGGAAAAGTGTGTTTTCGACACTAAATCTGCACTCGTTGGAACTAAAATTAATTATTTCTTTTTAAATCAACATAGAATATTCACTAATCTTGATTTTAATGATACTAATTTTCCATGAGTCTACAATAATATTCCATTTAAACTGCAATATTCGTTTCATCTAAAGTCTCTAAGAAATATGTCGTTGTTTCAATACCTTGTGAGCATTTTCGAAGCATACCCTGTCTCTCAAACTCATTCCCTTAAACAATACATGAACTAGAACTTTCTATGGAAGTCCATCCTAAATATGGTTTTGGAATCAAAGAAAATATCGCACAAATATTTATTCAAGAATTGCTTTTTTGTTTTGTGCGACCTTTGTGTTGGTGGAACTAAATCTATTGAAAACTAAGTTTAAATAAGAAAATGGTGCAAAGAAATAACTCACATTTTGCATTGAAGTTATCTTTACATAAAGTAGAAGTTATATCATGTATTCCCCTGAGAAAAAATTTCTGATGAATTTGGATTTAGGTTCATCAAGGAACATACCTGACAGTATTGATCTTATCAGCCAAACAAATGGGTAAGGATCCCAGCTGCATAGATCATTTTAAATTAACTAACAAATGATAGTAATGTACTTTATCCTTTTTCTCTTTAGTTTGATGAACTTGTTTTGAAGTTAAAACTAGATGTACAGTTATTTTAGAAGTATCTCAGCACACACAAGCCGTTCACATAAATCAACAAGTGATGCAACTTTTGATGGGATTTCAAAATCTTTATCAAATCAATATGTCTCCATTGGAATGAACAATAAAATTAAGGCTGTGTCACTCAGTTGCTTTTAGGACATCTCTTTAAGACTTACTTGTCCATAGCATCAAGTAATTAATTTGAAGGTTTAGATCATAACAAAGATACAAAATTAACTTTGTTGTTGAGATCCGTGAGAACATGGTATATGGTTGAACTCGAATAAAATAAAATAGCAAAGTTTGTGAATTTCTATAAATTATTACAGTATCACTACTTTATGGTAAAAAGTATCCTTGCAGTGGGGAATTGAAGGAAATCGAACATTGGGATATCAAATGCTACTTCAAGTTATTTGTATGGGGATTAAAGGTTTTGTCTTCATTTTTTTGATATATTCTCTTAAGTTAGCTTGTAGGTATTTATAATTTCAGCATTTAATAGGCCCCGGAACATTATCAAGAATTATTGAGTAAGGAATTTCTAAATGGTTTGCTTAAATTCTCGACTTAATTCTCCGACTACGAAAAATTGAACTCACCCCTTATAAGTTATACTGGAAGATATGTCCCTAAAATAAACAGCATATAATATGCACTGATATGTGTGCATATTTTAGTAATTAAGCTTGATAATAAAATCTACAATGGCTAAAGTAATACCAAAAATAATTCTCACATACCCTGGCAGTGTGATAAAACCACATAAAAAATGACCTGGCCGGACTACACTAAATCCCAATAAGGAAATATATTATTTGACCCACAAGATCTGAACCAACTTACCTAAATTAACATCTCCACCCATAGAGGATAGGTTGAAGTCAATGTAGACGTAGAATTTGTATTTTTTAAACTCCGACCTAGGATAATGTAATAGTTTTCATGTAGTTCTAAAAGTGATCACCTTTAAGGATGGAGAATCGCCGACCACGTGTTTTCTCCTCCGTTCTAGCCACTGTTACCCTTTTCTTTGGTGATTTTTTTATTTAGCTATTTGTTAAGGTTGTGAGAGGTTATTCAAAGGATTTATATGGAGGGAGTGTCTATGGTTCCTTCACCACAATTTGACTGAAGATTGAGTAAATTATAATTGTTCAATAGATATAGAAACACAAAAATTTAAAGTAGATAATATTAATAACCAGCAACTTGTTTTTGTTTGATAGTAATTCTTTTCTAAATCAAACAATTCAAACACAGTAAATGAAGTTGGGATTATTTACCTTATTATTTTCTATTATCTCTTACATACTTGAAGTCCTTGAACATTAGCATGCTTGTCGCCCCCAATGTTGATTCTTTTCTCCCAATTGTTAAGCTAGCAAAAGAAGAAAAGTGTTTATTCCACATAGAACTGCACTCATTAACACTTGAATTACTAATTTGTTCTGAAATCCATAAAAATACTCACTAATATAGAGTTAAATTATACCAATCTGCAAAAAATCAAGAGTATTATTGCACTTAAACTGCAATATCAACATGATCTAAAGTATGTAGGAATATACTGTAGTTTCAAGACATGTTCAGCATTTTTGAAGGAGAATTAGTCTGTCAAACTCATGCTATTAAAGAAAACCTGAATTAGAACTTTCTTAGGGAGTGTACCTGGGAGGTCATCACCGTACCTCTCCAAGATGTAATTTTTAAGCCCTTATTGCTTACTAACTACAACTAAGTAGCTAGTGGCAAGTCGGGACCGTCCACATAGACAAGAGATATTCTCAAGTGTTTGCTCATAAAATGGTAAATACTACA
>JAULKM010150939.1:0-17278 GCA_032355605.1 Rubia tinctorum | reverse complement strand
ACATCCCAAAAGCTAACATCCCAAAAAGAAATCATCCAAAAAGAAAATCTACAATCCCAAAAGCAAAACAAATGAAACAGCTAGCAACCTCCCCACAGTTAAACCATAAAATGCCATCAATGTATCCAAACTAGGGCAAATGACAATGTATAACAAAGTACATATCGAAGTGCGGGGGTACGAAGAGTAAACATGCTCACTATCCCTGGTGGGAGGAAGAACTACCATCTCCATAGCACTGCTGATACTTGCCATCCATGCCTCGTTCCTCAGATGCCTCTCCCTGCGCCTCACTGATCTATAATCTGGTCCTTCGGGGCAACCAGTTTGGGCCTGCATCTCCCACACTCTGGATGCCAACTTATCGATCTTTGAATCCATATCCAAAAGGTTGCACGATATGTACAAGTTATGGTCGTAGATCATGTCAATAATCCTATAAAAGAAATCGGCAGGTGGCTACTGAGTGTGGCTGTGACTGCTCTGCATCAGGTCTTTCTACATCCGGCCCCGCGGAGAAGGCAGCTGTGACTGGTGCTGCATCGGGTCACCCTATGATAGATCCAAAGCAAAGGGTATAACACCCTCAACAGAATTAATGGGAAAGTTCCTAAGTTCCCGCTCAAAACCCCGTTTGCACTCCTGATCTGGCTAGATTGCCAAATCTATCACCGTTGTGTCCCACTCCAGCTTTATACGCTAGGGTTGTGGAAGTTTTATGAATGGGACACTGCCAGCCCTGTATAACCACTGGAATGATCGAGGATCTGTGGTGGTCTTGCTCAAATGAAAGTTGACCATTTGGGTCAACGTGATACGATAAGAAAGTCCACGACCAAGCCGTTGAAGGTCCTCAGGTAAATCAATGGCCAAATGCTCCTCAAAAAGTGTGATCATGCCCCCAGCCAAAATTTCCCCCTTGTCCTTTTTTGCCGCCTCCAGGATGCTATGAACCCACAAATCTGCCCATCCTCCGTATCCCGTACCCTCACTGGTCAACTCCCACAAAAACTAGATCTCTTCATTCGGGACATTTGTTGCCTCAGCGTGACAATAGAGTGGAGGATAGGAGGCGGTGCACATACCGCAGTGCCGGATGAATGATTTTGTTGCTTTTGTCCCTAACATTTTGCTCCTTCTTGGTGATAACGTGCTAGAATAATAAGCTCTCCTTCATAGTGGGTGTATGACTCTCCGGATTAAGCCTTGCTTGGACCTCTGTAGTGTCCAACCCAAAAACTGCCTCAATATCCGAGAGACTCATCTCATATAGGCGGTAATTCAGGTGGAACCGAATGAACCTCTCGTATGGCCTCTGTATAAGTCTTGACTATGGATAGGAATTTTAGGGTGTACCTCTGTTAAGTGGGCGCTCCTCGGGATAAGAATCCTCACATACCTCCATTGTCAAAGAGGCATATGACTGGCTCCTTAAGCTGGAGGGCATCCAATGTTGCTTCATCAGCGAAGAGGGTCTCCTGAATCTTTCCAGTGGACAAAATGTCCCACCGCTGAGCGTAGACGCCGGTGATATGATGCAATCTCATGAATCTGTCAGGGATGGGTGGTGATGTAGGCTCGGCTGCTAGTGCAGGCTCTGCTGCTTATAGAGGAGGTGGAGGTGGGGCAGAAGGGCCCGCTGTCACTCTCTTCTTTGAAACCATGTCTAATCAACACAACAAAATACATCAGGCACACAGGGAAATAAGAGATAATCACTTGGATGTTATTTCAAAAATATATATATTTACAAACTAATATGAAACTTATAGCAATAAATAAAATGCATGTAATTCCATATGCATATGTTTCATTCCTATTGTAATACTAACTACACTAAGATAAAATAATAAAGTTGTCTATTTTAAGCAAAGCTAAACTAAAGTCAAAATGTAGCCAAATTAAATTAACCTGATCAAGGAAAAACTAACCTAATCAAAGGCAAACAAAATCATAATCTAAGTCAAAATCGCAGCTAGAATGACAGCCAAAATCAAAATAACAGCCCAAATCACAGCCAAAGTCACATTCATTAACTAATCACACCCTAAAGCCTAAGTCAAACTTGCCAGTAAAATCACAACACAAATCATCACAATTGACAGCCAAAATAAGAATGACAGACCAAATCATAGTCAAAATCACAGCCAAAAATCATAAAACCAACATCCCATAATATCCATATCAGTCCAACCAATTAAAATATTCATAAAATTGGGTCACAAGAGTCATATTCGCATACACCCAAATTCAGAGGAATTAGCACATTTTCAAACTCATAAATCACATTTTCAACGAATATCACAACTGAAAAGAAAAAAGTTGAAGAAATGTACCACTTTGAAGCCTGGGATGGATAATTAATCGAATCCACAACAACAAACACCCATTTGGAAATTCCCAAAATCTAGGGTTTTGGGTTTTGGGTGATTTGGGGATAAATGGGGATGATTTGGATGATTGGCGGTTGAAAGGGGAGTTACTGGATGGTTTAAACAATGTTTTCCAGCCAGAATTGAGGGAAATGGGGTGGTGTAGAGCGACGGGGCTGTGGAAAGATGGGGGAGGGGCAGCGGCTGAAAGAAAAAATGGGCAGAACTTAGGTTATGCCCGTAAAATATTTATGTATACTTCAAGTGTCGTGAGCGTGAAAGGAGCGTTGCGAGTCGCGGTGCTGGGCTTAAAAGAATATGAACAGTTAGACTGCGTCGCACTCGCGACAGATACGGTCGTGACTCACGACAGAGTGTAGCGAATCACGATGACTCTGTTGCGATAGCGAATGTTTGCTCCTGGAAGTTGCAAAATGGCAAAAACAAATTTGATTCTGTCGTGATCGGGAGGGTTTTGTCATGACTCACGACGGTCTGTCACGATTCGCGATGCCTATATTGCAATCACAAATGTTTGAACTTGGAAGTTGCAAATATGATAATTCTTACTTGATTTCCTTCGCGCCCGCAACAGGACTGTCGTGACTCGCGATGGTTTGTCGCGACTCACGATGCATCTGTCGCGATCGCAAATGTTTGGATCTGGGAGTTGCAAAAATGCCATGTTTGTCGCGACTCATGATGATTTGTCGTGACTTGCGACCGATCTGTCATGACTTGCGACCGATCTTTCGCGCTCGGGCCAGACATGGTTTTCCACTCTTAAAACACATTCATAACTCAACAACTTTCAAGCTTTTCTCCACTTCCCATTTCCTGCAAAATCATATCAAAACACCATTGTAAAAAGAACACGGCAAAAGCATAAAGAAAAACAATGATAAAAACTGAGATTGAAACAAAATCAACGGAAAATCAAGAATGACTCTCCGATTAATGAAAACCAAGTTTATTTAACATTGTCAGCACGATATACTCACATGGACCGTAAAGGTTGGCTTTCTTTCCACTATCTGGCACAAAAGACGAGGGATCCACATCATCCCTTATCAAGAATTTCCGCACATAGCCTAATTACTCCTCATGTTCTCTCAACAAGTGTAGTAGCTTACCAATTTGGTCCATGGAAATCTCAATTGAATGAGCCTTTGGGGTTTTCTCTTCTTCCCCAAGAGATGAACATTTAAGAATTTTTGGTGGTGGTTTGCACTCTTCCACTGAATTCTTCTTACAAGAAAGAGAGAAACTTACCTTTACATGATTTACCTTGGATACCAAGAGGGTGCTAGAAGTTTCTTTCCCACGAGAATGTTCACCATTGTTGTTTTCCTTCAAATTAGTAATAACAACATTTGCAATCAAAGCATTATCTATGGCAACATTTGAGGAACTACCATCATTGGGCTCAAACATATCTTGCTTTTATATTTTCAAACATCAATATCCTGGCAAGAATGGTATTTACTAGGATGATTAACAAAATTGTTTATGTCAAATTCCATCTTCCGCCCATTACATTCAATGGTTAATGTTCCCTTATGCACATCAATTATCTTTCTTGAAGTTTTTTAAAATGGTCTACCTAACACAATAGGTGTAGCATGATTATCATTCTCCATATCAAGGACATTAAAATTGGCGTGGAATATCAAAGAGTCCACTTTCACCAACACGTCTTTCAAAATACCTTTTTGGTATGTGCTAGAGTGATCGGCTAGTTGGATGACAACCCCGGTTCTGTAATAAGTGCCTAGATCTATACTTTCATACAAAGAATATGACATCACATAAATAGAAACATTTAAGTATAGCATGGCCTTGTCACCACATTTCCCTCCTATCTCACAAGGAATTGTAAACATTCCTGGATCAACACATTTAGGGGGTAACTTCTCATTAAAAATGGCCGAGACATGTTCACTTTTTTTCACTCTTCTTTTTGCTTTGCAATTTTTGTTTCCTATTGAGTGTGCCTAATTCTTTAATAAATTTAGCATAAATAGGAATATGATTTATAACATTCAAGAGGGGAATATATACCTCACATCTACGAAATACTTCGTAGATGTCTTTGATGTCCTCCTTGGTCCTCCTATCCTTCCCGAAAATGGTGGTTCTGGTTTATAGATAGGGATCTCTGCCACTTTGCACTTCTTGCGAGGAGGGGATGAGGTTTCGGGATTTGATCCTGGCCTTGGCATGAAGCTCTCTTCCTCCGCTTCTTCTCCTGCATTCCTCTTCTCTTTGGCTAACTCGTCTGCTTTCTTCTCCTCATCTTCTTCCTTTTTAACCATCCGCTCAACAACTACCTTGCCTTGGGGATCTCTCACTTCCTTTCCACTTCTCAATGACATGGCAGCCACATTTTGACGAGGGTTGGGCTCCGGTTGAGATGGAAGTTTTCCCGAATCTTTAGCCTCCATTCGACCCAAAATTTGAGCCATTTGGCTCATTTGCGTCTCTAGATTTTGTATACTAGAGTCGGTCTTCTCTTGATGCTTCTCATTCTTATCAGCACAAATAGTCAACTTACCAATAACTTGCATGATCTCTTGGTTTGAAATCCCCAAACTTTCACCTTGATTTTGGAGCTTATCACTAAGCCTTGGGTATTGCAGTTGTGATGGCCGTTATGGTTGTTGAGGAGGACGGTAAGGTTGAACATTGTTTCCACCTTGTGCATTCCCATATCGAAGATTTGGGTGGACTTGGTTGGCCACATTGTAAGGTCGGTTTTGGTAACCTTCGCCTCCTTGGTAGCCTTGGAACCCTTGATTTTGGTACCCTTGGCCTCCTTGCCATACCATAGCACTGATTTCCTCCACATAATCATCTTGCAAAGTAGGACATGAATCTGTTGGATGTGGAGAAGAATAAATCTCGCACAACTTTACATGAGGTTTTGCTCCGGCTTGAGTCATCAACATCTTGACCATAGAAGTAAGATTTGACCATGTAGTGATTCATCACTTGATGATGTAGAAAGATGCCAAGCCAATATTGATTAGATGGATCTTGCTTTTGAGCGAGTTTGATTTGGAGTTAAGAGAAAAGAAGGGCACGAAGAACCTCTTAGCCGATCACTTGAGCTGGTTGGTTCCATGCCAAGAAGTTGAGGTAAAATCACCAATAACGGAGAAAATACGGGAAGATTTCCCCAATGAACGATTGTTCGCAATTGTGAACCTCCAACCATGGTATACCGACATTGTGAATTTCCTTGTCCCCGGTAAATTTCCTCCATGTTTTTCTGAAGCTAAAAAATATAAGCTAAGGAGCGATGCTAAATATTATGTGTGGGATGATCCCTATTTTATGGAAATATTGTGTGGATCAAGTTGTTAGGAAATGTTTCCCCGATAATGAACTACATTGAATTCTTTCTTTTTGTCATTTTTGTGCATGGGGAGGTCATTTTGGAGAAAATACGACTGCTAAGAAATTCCTGTATTTTGGAGAAAGTAGTTTTTATTGGCCTACGTTGAATAAACATGTATGCACTTTTTGTAAATCTTGTGATGAATGTCAAAGAGTAGAAAATATCTCTTCTAAGAATGAAATGCCTCAAAAGACTATTTTGTATTAAGAAGTCTTTGATGTTTGGGGCACTGATTTTATGGGACATTTTCCTAACTCTTTTGGCTTTACATACATTCTTCTTGCCGTTGATTATGTATCAAAGTGGGTTGAAGTAAAACCCACTGGAACATATTCCAAAGTTGTTGTAGACTTCTTGAAAGATAGCATTTTCTCTAGGTTTGTGGTCCCTCGAGTCTTGATTAGCGACTGTGGCACCCATTCTTGTAATCGGACAATAGAGGTAGTTTTGAAGAAGAATGGAATCACACATAAGACCTCCACCGCCTACCACCCACAAACAAATGGCTAAGCCAAAGTTTTCGATAGGGAAATCAAATATATCCTTCAAAAAATGGTTAACTCTAGCCAGGAGGATTGGAGTTATCGGTTGAGTGATGCCTTGTGGGCATATAGAATGGCTTACAAAACACCAATTGGTATATAACCACACCGGTTTAACTTTGGAAATCCATGCCATTTACCGGTGAAAATAGAGAACAAAGCTTATTGGGAGGTTAAGAATTTCAACCTTGATAGATGAGGTCAGTTTGTATATGAAGCTAAAATTGCAAGAATTGAAGGAGATACGAAGGGAATCCCATGAGAATGCCAAAATCTAAAAGTAGAAGACAAATGCTTGACATGATAAGATGATCAATAGATAGGAGTTTGACGTGGATCTAAAAGTCTTCCTATTTCAATCCCTCCTTCACCTATTTCCCAATATATTGAGGTTGTGGTAAAGGTGCTCTCACATGATTCTGTGGAAATCATGGATCAAGCTAAGTCCAACTCCTTCAAGTTCAACGGACAACGTTTGGAACCTTACCACGAGAGTTTTGTGCTAGAAAAATGATAAGATGTTGATCTTCTTAATCCGGTTTGTGAGTAAGCCTAAGAAGAGATGTAAGTCATGCCGATGACATTAAATAAATTTTATTCCTATAATCAAGACCAACTGCCAAAGAGTAGATAATTGCAAGTCTGGGGTCAGCCTTAGAGATGCTAGGATTCAAAAGCTAACTACGTACCATTTATAATCAGGCGTCACTCCGATTGTGTGTCGGGAATAGCTAGTGTCACAGACATTGTTTTTGGGGGTGGTGGGGGGGGGGGAGTTTTATAAACTACTAAACATGCAAAATAAGAGATTTAACTATATTAAGCTAAAACTTGGGAATGTGTGCATATCATAACTGGTAGACGTGTAAGCCCTTTCCTCTAAGATGAAGGAGTTTATGAAGGGGAGTGTTCGTTAGGTGAAGGTTTGTGGAGTGTGTAGCTTGGATCATCCAACAGATATGTGCCCATAGGTGGCACAAGAATTTTAGGAGGCATAGGCCTTGGAGTATAATTGAGGAAACCAAGAATTTGGTAAGGGTTAACAACAAGGCACTACTACATGCACCACCCTCTGGCACCGGTTGTTGGGGCCTCTGGCACCAGTATTTTGGGTCAACCGGTGCCTAAGTAGGGTGGTATTGAAATGTAGTTGCTATGGCACCAGTTAATGAAACCGGTGTTAAAAATACCGATTCAGCATCGGTATAATGAACTAGTGCTCATTATATAATCTCAGCAGTGGTATTTTAGATGCCGGTGTTGTTTTTTGAATCGCTATTTAGGCACATTGATAATGATCACCAGTTCATTCCTAGCACCAGTTTATGTTCATAAACTTGTGCCTAAAACTTGACAGATTACGTATACCAGCACTGATATGTTAATAATTTTTCGATTCTCTCATTTTGGGGGATGTATGTTTATAGCACAAGTTCTAATATTTCTAAAACTGGTGCTTTTATTTTTGTAAAACGAGTACTTGAATTTTTTCAATCGACAATTTTCTTTTCGAATTTATTCAGGCCCAGTTCATAGAAGAAATTTAAAAGAATCAAGAACACGAAATATAAAAATTGAATTGACACTAAGCAAGGTTGAAAAATTAAAATTTAAACAAGTGAAAGTAAAGGAATATAAACATATTTTAATTGAACAAAAAAAGTAAATATGTCTGAAATAAATACATGTTGAAATACATGAGGTCCTCCTAAGTCTTGAATTGTTTGAAGACACATTCACCCAAGATTCACATCATGTGTCCGCGACATCTCTTGTCTCATTGATATTACGCTCCTCTTGTTAGGGGAAATATCTATTGTGTACAAAATAACTCAATGATTGATTACATGAAGGTATACAGTAAGTAAGAATAAGACACGTTGAATTTTTAATATGTCAACAAACCTCTAGAATATTTGTAGAGTCCTTTTCAGTACAAGTTCTTCCATAAATATGAGACCAACAAAAAGTGATTCTCATCCACTCTCAAGTGAAGTTTCAACACTAATTCAATTGGAATCACACACCTTTAAGTGAAGCTTGAAATAGTGAAAAATGAGGCGCCCTCATGTTTGAAATTAAAGAAGGAGATGCCTTAAAATTTGAATTAGTGGTAATGAGTTGGCATGTAGTTCCCTCTAGCCAATACATCTTCCATTAATTTTTGTGCCCCGCTACAATTTGTCGAAGAAAAGGATTTAAAATATCAAAATTATGCAATGTTTAAGTACCAAGAAAACATGGTGTGTATAACTATGTTTCAACTATGTATTTAACATTAACATGTTTTAATGTTAAACACTTAATGTTAAACACACCATGTTTACTTGGTGCTCATAAACTGAAAAATCTCCACATTTTAAATTGATTTATGCAAATGTTATTGCACTTTCATAATGGAAGAAGTATTAATTAGTGATAGGGTACCGCATGAATAGAAAACAATTATTATATTAGGGAAAAATATAAATTCATCCCAAACAAGGCATAAACATAAAATTTAAACCATCAAAACAAGCAAGAGAGACATGTAAACCATAATCTAGTTCACCCTGGAATCAACGCTCAAAAGAGCCACCGATCACAGTGAAACGCACAATGGGCACGACCTCAATCCACAACAATACACTTTAATAAAAAACTATTTCACCCCAAAAACATGTATAATCAATATATGTAGAATATGATAGAATCCATTGCAACAGAACACATACATTATCAACAACAATGACATAGTAGTTGTTTGAGGCAACTTAAACCATATCATAAACACTTCAACATCCAAAAATCAACTATATCTCATTCATTTGATGAAAAAAAACTTCACTTCGTACATGCTCCATTATATCTAACACGTTCTATGACAAACACAACAATGTCACACGATTAAGTTTATCACACTTCAACATAACACAATCAACAATATTTCACACATTTCATAATATGATACAAATTTTATGGCAAACACCTAAACATGTGAAAATCATTTATATCAAACTTTAACATAACAAAATCAACAATATCTCACATATCTTATGACAAACACGTAAACATGAAACCATACTCCACTATACAATAACTCACACATTTTAGGACAAACACCTAAACATCAAACCATACTCCATTATATGTCAAACATTTTAGGAAAAACACATCATTATCACACAATGAACAAAATCACAAAATGAATAAAATCTCACACAAACACCCATGCGGAGAGGATGGTGCGCGTCAAACAGGGATAGTGTGCCACTGGGAGGATGGTGCACGTCGGCACCGATGCCTTCACACTGGGCATACGCGGTGGCCTGGAGAGGGAGAGGTGATGGAGGAGGAGGGAGATGATAGAGACGAGAAGGGAGAGGATGAAGAAGAGATGGGGGAGGATAATGGGAGGACAATGAGGGTGGGTTAGTTTTAGGGTTTCAGACTTAGTTTATATAGACAAAGTTTTAGTGGTTGAGATTCAATCAAAAATTAAATCAATTGTGCGGATGAAACCAAGTTGGCCTAATTTTTTTAACCAGTGTTGGTTTACACGACAAACTAGTGTTGAATGTGTATAAAGCAACTACTTCAGGCTGCCTTGATTAATTTATTGTAACTCAATAGCAAACTAAGGAAATGTTTCCTAATTCATGAACACCGGTAGAAGAACCGGTGCTGGTTTTAAAAAACCGATGCCAAGAAAAAAACAAAGCAGCTGTGTGGAGATGCTTAATCCTGACAGGGATTATAATTACGACACCGGTTTATTAGACTTGTTCAAAGGATTAAAAAACGATGTCTCTGAAATTAAATTCGGGCTGAAAAATTTTCAGCCCAATGAGTATTGAGCGGGAAATGAATTTTCATATTAGCACCGATGTGAAGCTGGTGTAAAAATGGAACTGATAAAAATTTAAATTTTCCGCCAAGGTATAGACCATAATTTTTGGATTTTTGAACCCTAAAATCCTTAGCACCGGTACTTCAAAACACCTTACTGGTGATCATTTTTAAATGTGATGTTTCCCATCTTTTGGAACCTATCACAAGATAGAATTAACTCTCGGGTATGCTTCAGCATGTTGGGCCAATAAAGTCCACATTTCGCTACTCTGCTAGTAGTTCTTTTATTCCCAAAATGTCTACCTATGGTGGAGGAGTGGAAAACTATAAGGATTGGCTCCACCTCCTCTTTGGAAACACATCTCCTAATCTCTTGATCGGAGCAATGTTTCCAAAGGTAAGAATCTTCCCAAAATATTCCCTTGCCTCTTCACTAGCCTATTTTTCTGGTTTTGATCAAAGTTAGGGGGAAACTCCCCCATGGAAAGGTAATTCACTATGTTAGCATACCAAGGTTGGCCAATTGTTAAACCGAACAAATGTTCGTCGGGAAATTCTTCTTGAATGTGTTCCAATATAGCTTTTTCCTTGGTGGGATCTGAGCTCTCAAGTGTTGGAAATTCTTCTTGAATGTGTTCCAATATAGCTTTTTCCCTGGTGGGATCTGAGCTCTCAAATTCTTCTTGAATGTGTTCCAATATAGCTTTTTCCTTGGTGGGATATGAGATGTCAAGTGTTGGAAATCTGCTTAAATGGTCAGCCACTACATACTCACTTCCCTTTTTATCTCTCACCTCAAGGTAAAACTCACTCAAAAGAAGTATGCACCTAACAATCCTAGGTTTTGCCTCTTTCTTAGTCATCAAATAACAAAGAGCAGCATGATCGGTATATACAATGACCGTGGTGTCTATAGGATATTGTCTAAACTTCTCAAGTGCAAAAACTACTGCCATTAACTCTTTTTTGTTGTAGAGTAGTTATAGTGGGCATCATTAAGAGTCACTGACGCATAGTAAATGACATGTGGAAGTCTCCCTACCCTTTGGCCTAACACTACTCCTATTTCATAATCACTTGCATCACTCATTATTTCAAAAGGAAGAGGCCAATTTGGGGGTGGGATAATTGGGGAAATAACAAGCATTTTATTCAAAGTGTCAAAGGGTTTTCTACATTCCTCGTCAAAAACAAAATAAACATCTTTTTGCAACAATTTGCACAATGAAGAATAAATCTTATAGAAATCCTGAATGAAATATCTGTAAAAAACCAGTGTGACCTAAGAGTGACCTAATGTCTGTCACACAAGAGGGTTAAGGAAGGGATTTGATTGTATCTACTTTAGCCTTTTCTACTTATAGACCTTGATCCGACACCATATGAAATATACAAATCCCCTTTTCTACCATAAAGTGGCACTTCTTAGAGTTTAAGACTAAGTTGGTGTCAATGCACCTTTCTAACACCAGTGCTAGATGATGTAAGCATGAGTCAAAAGAATCTCTATGTATAGTGAAATCATCCATAAAAAATTTGACAACACACTCCATAAACTCCGAGAAGATACTGATCATGCACCTCTGAAATGTACCCGATGGATTGCAAAAGCCGAAAGGCACATGCCTTTAGGCGAAAGTGCCAAAGGGGAAAGTGAAGGTTGTTTTCTCTTGATCTTCTGGATCGATGGGTATTTGGAAGTATCCAGAATTGCCATCGAGAAAGTAATAGTGTGAGGGACCGACTAATGTTTCAAGCATTTGGTCAATGAAATGCGAGGGGAAATGATCATTTCAATTACCGCACATAAGTGGCAATAATCATTACAAACCCCCCACCCGTTTTAAATACAGGTGGGGACTAAATCCCCATCCTTGTTCTCTACCAGAGTCACCCCACTCTTTTTTTGGCACCACTTTAGTGGGACTCACCCAGTTACTATCAGAGATAGGATATATCAGCCCTGCTTTAAGTAGTTTAAGGACTTCACATTTAACTACTTCCATCATTGGTGGGTTTAACCGCCTTTAAGGTTGGCGTACAAGTTTTTTTTATCCTCCTCCAATCATAGACGATACATGCAAGTTTAGGGGCTTATTAATTTGATGTAAACTAAAGTCTAACCTATGGCTCCCTTAAATTTCTTAAGCACCTTAATTAGTCTATTCTCTTGATCACTAGTGAGTATATTAAGAAATAATCACCGGTAATATCTCTACCTCACATAAAAAGCATAATTCAAGTCTTCAGGTAAAAGCTTAAATTCGACTAGGTCATCTAAATCCTCGGTTACGGTCTTTATGTAAGTATCAGTTTGGGGCTCAACCTCCCCCACATTCCTCACTAGACTGGTGTTCCTAGTATCAACATGATCATTGGTCAAATGGTAACCATCTAAAGCTACACTCATAGCTTCTTCAAACACCTCTTGTACAATGACCTCAAGATCAGCATTCATGATGAGTAAAGACTCATTAAAAACACAATTCGTATTTTTATACATGTTGAACTCCACAATATTATCACCACACTCTAATGTTAACCTTCATGTATGCACGTCAATTTTAGCCCTAGAAGTTTTCAAGAAAGGCCTCCCCAACAATATTGAGGTAGTATCCTTCTCGTTCACCACATCTAGGACATAACAATTGACCTGAAATGTTAGTCCACATCCTCCATAATACCTCTTGGGTTTGGGGGGGGGGGGCAAATCACCAAACCCTGACTTCTCTCGGGCAAATGGGCGAATACACCATAACTATGTGTTTCTCTTCCCTTCTTTTCTTCTTCCATCAGATTTGGTGATTGCTTCTAAGCAAAACTGCCACCAGAAATGGGCAAATCTAGTGGAAAGAAGAAACTACAGGCAAAGTGAATCATATATGGATCCCAACAAACCCTAAACAAACTTCAGATTCAGGATCTTTAAGTGACAAAGCAACAATCCCACATCAAAGGTATGGAGACGGTTCTGGAAGACCTAGAGCAGGATGATAGGGCTCATACAGCTATGGTGGAGCGCGTGGAGGAAAAGGAGGATTATGATGAACAGGAACTTCGGACGCCATCAAACTTGAGCAGTTTGAAACCGGGCCCAGTGAAAGAGAAGGAATTGGTTTCCCCCAAACTGGGTGTAGCCAGCTCCTCTACTACCTGGGCAGATATGGTACAGGAGGAAAAGGAACTACCGTGGAAAGCGCTATTCAACCGGAAAGATCAGGATGAGGTAAAATACTACACCCCTATTGAAATTGAGGGAATGGTTATGTGTAAAATAGAAAAGGAAGATGTTGTAGAAACCATAAAGAGTTGGGAAACAACAACAGTATGCAAAATTCTGGGGGCTTTCCTTCCATATGCTTTGATGAATGGTTTTTTCCGGAGGGTATGGAAGCAGCATAGCATAGTGAAAATATGGCTAGCTAAACCGGGAATTTTTCTGGTAAAGTTTGCCCTTAAAACTCAAAAGGATCAAGTGTTGGAAATGAGTGTGATTCTGTTTGACAATAAGCCTGTAATCATCCAGGAATGGTCTCAAACTCTTGACCTAAAGACAATCCTAGTTTGGCTGCAACTGCCAAAACTAGATGTGGTATACTGGAAGCAAAAAATATTGAGTTGCATCCTCAGCCCAATTGGGATTGCCCTAAAGCTTGATAAGGCTACTAGAGATGTGGACAGACTAAATTATGCAAGAGTTCTCGTGGATGTTCAGATAGGGAAGAAAATCCCTGAAAAAGTGGCTTTCCTAGATTAAAATGATGTTTTTCAGAGCCAAGAAATTGTGTGTCAATGGTCTCCAGTCAAATGCAGCTTCTGCTCGTTAATAGGTCATGCTAGTGACATGTGCAGGAGGAGAGAGTAACCCAAACCAATGGGGAAACTAGTGTACATCCCGGTGACAAAAACTCAAACCAACACAGGAACACAGGAGGAAAAGGAACAGAAAGGAAACCAGGTTCATGAGGAGGAGTTCAGTACTGTGACAAGGAAGAAAGCTGGGAAACTGGTTAAAAAGCATCCTGATGAACCCGGGCTGATAAACAGGAAGGGGGACACAAGTGGAGGAGTCAAGCCTAAATGTGATGGTGGAAGTGGAGGAAATGGGTTCAATTTGTTAACTGACCCCCCTGATGATAAATAACATATTGGCTTGGAACCTTAGGGGTGTAAATAGTGGGTTAAAATAAAAACAAGTTAGGGAATTCTGTTTACTTCAAGAAGTAGGATTCCTGGCCTTTTTTAAAACTAAAGGTAAGAAGGAAAATGAGAAAAAAGTTTGGAGAAACCTGGGACTCAACTGGAAGCTGTTAACAAACAGTGAAATGGTGGACAGTGGAAGGATATGGGTAGGCTGGAGAGAAGATTATTTTGAGGTCAAGGTACTGAGTAAGGGGGATCAGTGGATTGACATGGAATGTGTTCAAAAAAGCTTGAACCTGCCTTTCTACATCACCATGATCTATGGGAACAGTCAAGCAAAGGACAGAAGAAGCTTGTGGAACTTTCTGAAAAGCACACAACATGATGATAAGCCATGGCTGATCATGGGGGACTTCAACAACCCCCTGAGATTTGAAGACAGGATGGGAGGAGCTCCTATTCAACAACAAGAACTGGATGAGTTCCAGACAACAATCCTCCAGAAGAAACTGTATGAGATGAAAACAGTGGGCCTCAATACACATGGTGTAACAGAAGGAAAGAGGAGGACAGAATCCACAACAAGATAGATAGGACCATAGTCAATGGAGAGTGGCTGGATAAATTGACTAATTCGGTTTGTCATGTGATGGTAAATGGCATATCTGATCATTTCCCAATGCTACTGAAAGCAGGGAGAAGCCAAAGGAAAACAACAAAACCCTTCAAATTCTACAACATGTGGACTTTGTCACCAAGATTCAAAATTATTGTGTAGGCAGTTTGGGATATGGGAGAGATCACAAATCTAACCCAACTATACCAAAGATTACAAATGTTGGAACCACCTCTGAGAAAGCTAAACAAAGATGAATTCTCAGCAATTGGGAAGAGAGCAGACTGGCTAAAAACAAATGGGACAAGGCTCAACAAGAACTTGCAAAGGATCCGGGGTCAATTCTCAAACAAGAACTTGAGGCTGAACTCAGAAAAGAGGCTATGAAACAAATGGAGGCTGAGTACAGGTTCCTGAAGCAGAAGGCAAAGGTGAAGTGGATACAGGGAGGTGACAGACCTACGAGCATATTCTATACAATACTGAAAATAAGAACGTACTCAAACCACATTGTCACTTTGACAGATGGTGATAGAGTGATACAAGGAAGAGGAAACATTGAAGGGCACCTTACCCAATTCTTTCAAAAACACCTTGGGAGGGAGGTAGAACCTGATTTGAAGATCAATCCACAGGGGGTAAATGGGGGTCTTGTACTAATAGTCCATCAAGAGATGCAATTGATAAAACCAGTTTCAGAAGAGGAAGTGCACAAAGCTTTGTTAAGTATCAAATCCAGCAAAAGCCCCGGTCATGATGGGTATTCCAGTCACTTTTTAAAAAAATCTTGGGACATAACTGGTGGAAGTGTGGTAAAGGCAGTACAAGGCTTCTTCAAAGGAGATGAAATTCCAGGGGACTTCAGCAAGGCAGTGATCAGCCTGATCCCCAAGAAGGCCCAACCACAAGAACCTGCTGATTAAAGACCCGTTTCTTGCTGCTCAGTAATCTATAAGATGGTGACAAAAATTATTTGTAACAGGTTGGGAGGTGTAATGCCAACACTGATCTCCAAGAACCAATCCGCTTTTGTAAAAGGCGGCAATATAGTACATAACATCATGCTAACTAAGGAACTGCTCCATAAATATAAACATGGTGATCTGAAGCCAAACTGCATGATAAAGGTGGATATATCAAAGGCTCTTGACAGCCTAAATTGGGAATTTCTGTTCCAATGGTTGAAGCAGCTTAAAATACCAGGACTATTCCTAACCTGGATCAAACAATGTGTCACAAACTCCTCCTTCTGCATCTCTGTCAATGGAAACCTCACTGCCACTTTTAAAGGAAAGAGAGGAGTTAAGCAAGGGGACCCACTATCCCCACTTCTCTTTGTCCTTTGTATAGAATATATATCCAGAATGTTTGATCAACAGTACGGCTCCGGGAAAATAGGATACCATCAGAGGTGTCAAAAAGTGAAGGTTCACAGCTTGATGTTTGCAGATGATCTCCTGATCTTCAGCGCAGCTGACCCAAAATTCCTGGAAGGTGTAAAAGGTACTCTCCTAGATTTCCAGATGATAACAGGGATGGCTGTGAATGAGAAGAAGTCCCATTGCAATATCTAGGATTGCCACTGACATCTGTGCAATGGAATGCTGCAACATGCAGCATACTACTGGAGAAAATCACTGGAAGATTAAGGAGCTGGGATTCCAGAAAGATTAAGTGCTGTTAACACTATCTTGCTCAGCATCACAAGCTACTGGACTAGTGTCTTCAAGCTACCCGAAAGCATACATAAAAAGACATAGAGGAACAGTGCAGGAACTTCATTTGGGGCAGAGAAAATGGAGAGAAAGGATTCACAACAGTAGCCTGGGATACCATGTGCAGGTCTACAAAAGCTGGGGGATGGGGATTGAGGGATCCATCCCTCTGGAATAAAGCTTCACTATGCAGGCTGGTCTGGCATATTTGTTCCAAAAAAGACATATTGTGGGTTCAGTGGGTACATACATACTATATCAGAGGCTAGGATTTCAAGAAGTACAAAGGATCACAGAACCATAGCTAGGGGTGGAGAACAATTACAAAGCTAAAGCTACAAATGATTGATCAACTAGACAAATGCACACAGAAAGGAGGACGCTTCAGTATCAGGAAAGCCTATGATATCCAGAAAGGAGGAGCTCAGAATGATTACATGGCAAGACTACTTTGGCATCCAAAAATTTTGCCTAAACACAGGTATATCTTATGGATGTTATTCAAGAGCAGACTGGCAACTATAGATAGACTGGTTAGATTCAAAATCATACCTGGTGGATCAACATGTTGCTTTTGTCAAGCAAAGGAGGAAGATGCTAAACACTTGTTCATCAAATGCACCTACACAGTATCCGTATTGCAGGAACTAGGATTGAAA
>JAULKM010150931.1:0-17279 GCA_032355605.1 Rubia tinctorum | reverse complement strand
TCCATTAACCCAATGAGTCATTATCCAATAAGTGTTATCCAATAAGTGAAAATAGTAGATGGATAACGGTTATCCATTGGGTGACCCAACCTGTTTGACGGGCCTAGATACACTGTCCTTATTAAAATTTTAGTTGTACCAATTATCTAGTTCAATCCAATTAAATATTTCCAACTAAACCAAGTGCGTTAAAACATAAAACTTAATTACGCGGTTCGGTGAAATCACCTTCATCCCAGTTCAAAATAAGTTCACTAGTCAGAAAGACAAAGTACAAAGTACACCATACAATAATACTTATCTTTACTAATTACAACCATAGATTTAGCAAGCTCCCCTTGCCACCGATCCGCCTTGATCAGACTCCACCTGACCTCGAAACTCATCGACGTTGGATCTCTTATTCTCGAGGAATTAAGGTATATGATTATGAACTTGTTCAACAGTTTAAGATTGTACTGGAACATAGACTAATGGCTCGAGAGTACTCTTGGAATATATGAATACATGTATGCTAGTTTTATTCAATTAAATCCATAAGTAGCTCAGCCTAATTGTCTTCTATTTATACTCACGAGCGGTTTGGAATTCTCCACCTTTTTCTACAAAATATTCTGTTTCCAAATCTGCTTCTGAAACACATCACAATAACTTGAATATAGATATTTTCATTATCTCATCATATACCTTAAACAAATTAATATTCTATAAATCCAATTCCTTAAGAATGGGATTTTTTCATAAATCTAATATGTTTCAATCACACATACAATCATATATTGCGAAATATTCAATCTTCCATACTTCAATATCCACGCAATGTTCTTCAATCCGTTAAACCATCTAAGCTCAAACTTTCCGTAAGTTCCAACATGGAAAGTTTTTGCACGCATGATGTATTCCTATTCCATTGCCAATTCTGATTGTAATCAAATCACATGAAACTGGGAACTACCAAATTCAATCCCTCAAAATAAGGAATTAAAATATCCCCATCCAATTAAACCAAATCTCATATGATAAGGGATAATATCAAATCAATTTCAATTTCCTTAAATCCAATCCAATCACATAAATATAGAAATTGATATTTTTTCAATCTCAAGTACGGATGGAACATTTCTACCAACTCAGATTTCCTTTTGCCAAAGATCTTTATATATTGATGTTTCAACATATACTTTCCATATATGCATAATTTTCACAAATTGCCAATTGACTAAATATGGACTTTAAAATATCTTCTTTTGGCATTTTATGGACCCAACCACCTTTTGGTACTTCATCACAAAAACTTATGCAAATACGGACATCTTTGAAAACCACTCTGGATGTTGGAATATAGAAACATAATATCTTCCCCTGAATTCTTGAACTCCCTTAACATCCAGGAATACTAAGCATGTTGGAACATCAACCCAATATAGCCAATAAATTCATCAAAAAAATTCAATATATCTCCCACTTGGGACCATAAAAATGCTAAGAAATAGCAGCAACAACTCCCCTTGAAACCAACAACTGGCTAATGTTCAAGCATAGCCATATTAAAACTATCAAGCCTCTTAGGGAGCAGCTTCTAACCGTACCTTTTTTTCTTCCAGTCCAACTTTTTACTTTTAATAAAGGCTGAGATAACACAAGGATAAGGTAGAGAGTTTTTCCCTCGAGAAGAAACAACCTGCTGAACTATGCTTTCTTGGATAAAGAGACCAAGATTCATAAGAGTCCTAGGGCCAGTGCAATAGAGTAACTTAGCCATGTCTCGGGTGAATGCATTGGTATTTGAAGATGGTATCCAACAATTAATAGCCAACTAGTATAGATAGAAATGTCTGGTAGTTAAGCCAGATGCAGTAGCATTCCCTTAAGTGACCACTGATACTGAAATCCTCTAGTGATTTCTGACAGAATCTACTGAACTTTCACAGCAAGGTCCTTAAAATAAACAGTCTCAAAATCCTTAGGGGTAGGTAGTCCAAGTCTTTGATTAATCAGTTTTTTCCAGAAAATCTCACCACCTTGCCTCTGGTGTAAACTATGTTGTACTACTCAAAATATGGATCAATGTTTCCTCTCATTATGTTTGAATAAAGTTATTGTACAATCTCCTGGTTGTACTCCTTGTAGATTGGGGCAGCAGTCTTGAAACTCAAATAGTACAGGTAGGCTATAAATCCACACTCCTCATATGCACCCATATCAGTTGTCCTCTCAACTAAAATCCTCCCCTGACACAAAATATCCTATCTCTCCTGGCAGTCTACATCTTAAAAATATATTTTTAAGAGCATTATTGGAAGAAAGTGCTTCCTTAGTAAAACTCTTTTCAGACTTAGTTTTAATCTTCTTCTTATTTGCAGCCTACGGTGAATCTGAAGCTTCCTTCTTCCTCTTATATTTCCTCCTAGATGGCCTTGTATTTTCCTCAACAATTCGATCATCTTGTGTTGGAACATCAGGCACTGATGATGGAATATAATGCTTTCAATTTTAGGTTCTTGGTGCTTTGTTGGAACATGGCTCCTCTCAGTCTCCAATTCCTACTGTTGTGCTGGAACATGAGAGTCCTTAGCCTCTTCAACCTGCTCTACAAACGGTTCTTCCTAATCTGTTGTAACACGTGAAGCTCCTCCAGCAAAACCATAATCCTGATCAATGTTCACATGCCACTTTGGAATATAATCAGGTTCAAACTCTCAGGTTCATCAAACTCTAAATCCAAAACTTTTTCCCCTGTCTCCATATCCTGTGTTGGAACATAACCAACATCATTGGTTTTCAAGTCTTTATCATTTGAAACCAAGATAACAGATGGAGTCATTCTCCTAATGTTCTTAGTCATCTCATGCAAAACTTAACCATTTGAACATAAGAGTTGGATTTCACAACTTCATAATCATCCTCATCATACCAGTCAGAAATTCTTCGGAAGCATGAGTATAGAAGCAAAAAAACCTTTTATACTTTCCAAGATAAATCCATCATTACCTTATCACCAACTATCCATCACATCAATCACCATTATGTTTTCAACAAAAACTTCCAAGTCGATCGATTATGTCCGAGTCGGGTTCTTAGTTCGGATCAAAGTTTGACAGCTCTACTAGACACGTAACGGGCTAGGGATCTTGCAGACTCGCAATTAAGTGTAAAATGTTAAAAAATAAATTATAATTTAGATTTCATCTTTTGAAAGACAGTTTTTCCATAAATTATAAAAAGACCCATATTTAAATTGTAAATTAGAAACAATGAAGATAGATAAAATTTTTGGGTTGCATTAAACAGGTTATAATACTTATAACCATTGCACGTTGCATAATAAACCTTAAATGTTGTAACTAAAACCTTTACGTTTCTATTATTCTAATTAAACCCCATCTTTTCATAACCCTATGAAAAGACGGTGTTTCCCAAAACTTTGCCTATAATTTAATCTTAAAATTAAAAAAATGAAAATAATTATGATTTGTCTAGCCGTTAGACGCCGTTAGACATTTTGACTGGAGAGACACTCTCATATAATAATAGTGTATCAAAAATAAATTTGGTTCGTGTCATGCTTCTATCGTGCGTTCGCGCTTATATAATTTGAGGCCCATTGTCATGATTGTGCTTATCGTGTTCGTGTCATTTCATGTCATGCTATTAAATAAAAATTTGGCTCGCGGCCTGCCCATGTGCTTCGTACCGTGCCATGATCGTCCCATCTGTTGAATCGTGTTGTGTTAGTTTAATTGAATTAAGTGGCCGAACTAAATTTATCATTTATCTAATGATTTTTTTAATACAAAAATAATTTGAAGTGCATATGCAATAAATATACATTAAAATTACTGATAAAAGATATTTTTAAAATATTATATTTTATTATAAAATGTTTGTTATAAAACAATGTAAGTTGAAAATTCTAATTTAGAAGTTGAACAACTACAAAATTTAAGTTATTTTATTCATTAACTAATTACATTGTTTAATTGATTAAATTTAATTAAGTTTATCTTCAAATTTTACATGATATTTTATAACAGTTCCAACTTATAATTCATTGTATTATATCACGACCTTATTTAATGAATAAAATATATAAATGAATAAATTATTTAATTCATTCCTGTTTGGAAGTAGTGTTATAAAATATAGGTAATCTAATATAAGTTTGTTATAAAATATGGGTAATCTAATATAAGTTTGCAATGAAACAACACGAGGAAATTTACATTGTGATATATTGAATTTGTGGTTAAGAGAATTGCATAAAATTATTATTATCATGAGTTCAATTCTTATATACGAGTTCAACCACATATTTTTATTAAATCAGACCATTATAAACAAACATAATTCAGACTCGAACGGACATTTCAGGCTGTATTCGTGCCGTGTGGTTTCGTGCCATCCGGTAGTTCGGAGACGGGTCGTGCTCGCTTGTTCTGGTCTCAAACGTGTTTGTACCATTTGTGCTTTATATCAAGCTGAATCCTTACCATTTGCAAACAGGTCCGATTGCCAACTCTTATGAAAAGGTTTTAATTCACAATATACAACATTATATCTAATGAGATACTATATGCCTCCTCCCTCTGTACGACTTCTTCCGTCCCACCATTATTGATATATTTATTTTTTCACTTCAATGATCATGTTTGACCGTCAATAACTCTAGTTACATACTCCCTCCGTTTTTCTATGTTTGACACTATAGGTTTAAGTGTTGCTTTTTTTACAAGTTGAAATGTGTGGATGAAATTGAATGAGGAGAGAAAAAGTTTAATGAGTGATTGAGAATGATGTACCTTTTGCCATAAAATAAAATGTGACAATCTTAGAAAAAACATACTAAAATGGTAAGTGTGCCAAATTTAGGAAAACATAGGGAGTATAACAATTTCACAAAAAATTTTAATATTTAGAAAATAGATGTTAAAACGAATCTAACAAAATCTTACATGATATATTTATTATAAATATATTAGTTCATATTTAGAATTAAATTTTTTAAATTTGATTTTGAAAAAGTAAATACACCAATAATGGTGGGACTGATGAAGTATTATTCTAGCTTTTAGAGCACGTGAGAATTAAGAAGTGAGT
Organism: Rubia tinctorum; assembly: GCA_032355605.1. NCBI lineage: Eukaryota > Viridiplantae > Streptophyta > Magnoliopsida > Gentianales > Rubiaceae > Rubia > Rubia tinctorum. Next base: position 12,182 of record JAULKM010150931.1, on the reverse strand, counting down.
CAGTGTTTGAGGGAAAAAATTAAGAAGTGAGTCAGTAGAAAAGATAAAACAAAGTCATTAGATGAGAATACTTTTTAGAAAAAAACTAGATAAAACTAGGTAAGATTAAAGCAGTGAAATGTGTACGAAAGTAGAAGAAATAGAGTTATTTACACATATAACCCTGATTTTAGGTTGAAAATGTCAATATAATCCTTCAATCTCAGAAAGTGCAAAAATAACCCTAACTTATTATTGTACGTGCCAATCTAACCCTAACTTTTGAAACAATTGTGTCGATATACCCAAATTCTATCTTTCCGGCGTTGACCGTGTAAATTTTGGCGAAGAGAAAAAGGAAATAACTAAAATAGCCTTCAACTAAAAGATAATTTTTTTGGCCGAAATACCCCTCGGAGTTATACAGGGTTAATTCGGCACATAGTCAATTAAATCAGGTTTATATCTGCTCTTCTGATGTAAAGGTAGGGTTATTTCAGCACATAGTCAATAAAGTCAGGGTTATATCTGCACTTCCGATGTAAAGACATGGTTATTTCAGCACATGATTAATAAAATGAAGGCGCGTCTTCTTCCCTTCCTCACTTCTCACCGAACCCAAATCGTGACATCTCCCAATTTTAGTCGCTGTCATCGCCGGAAGCTTCCCCTGTACTTTGTCATGGGCTACCTCATAGTATAATTAAGGGCCGTAGTTTCCCCTGTAATTAAGGTCTGCTGGTTCCCCTGTCAATTCCAGTACCTCATAGTACTTCCCCTGTACTAAAAATTAAAATAGCCTTGCTTGAACTATAGTGTAAGGGCACTTCACACATTTTGAAGAGGCTGTAACGATGAAATCACAGCAAAACAACATCAACATCAATTTCAATCCATGCCCAATTTTCCAAAATTTTTATTTGCCCCAAATCCAACCTAGGGCTCACATACGACAGAGAATTTTTTTTACATGCGACGGAGAGTCGAAGTAGAGCCGCTGGATGTGGTATTCACGGAGGAATAAACGAGGGAGCTTCGATGTCGGGCGAGTGTAGGAGAAATGGGAAGAGGAGAAATTTGTATGAGAAGCGTTCGGGCGACGCCTCGATTTATGTGCTTCGTGCTGAAGAAAACATTCAGAAGATGGAGCGGGAACAAAGTCTGGGAAGAATAGAAAATGCAAGAGGAAAATAGGAGAAAAGGAAAATAAAGAAAGGGCTAAGAACGTCATTTCATATTTTGTGACTTTATCTTTTTTTTAAAATAAGGGCAAACCAGTATTTTCACCTTATTCCGACAGTAATCTAGTTAACGAAAAAGTCAACGTGGTCAAGGGTTATTTTAGCACTCTCTGAGATTGCAGAGTTATATTGGCAGTTCCAGCCTAAAGTCAGGAATATTTCAGCACTTAGACTTTTTATTAATTGAAGGGCAACATTTTTTTTTCTTAAAATCCGACCATAAATCAGTTGACTAAAAAGTCAAACGAGTCAAAGGTTTATTTTGGCACTTTATGAAATTGCAAGGTTATATTGGCACTTTCAGCCTAAAGTTAGGGTCATTTTAGCACTTAACTCAAGAAAATAATAGAAGTTCTACCTACACATTAATTAAATTTGTTAATTTTAACAATTGGGGAAATCTCAAGAAAGATAAAAAGTTCGTAAATTTATTGATAAGCCACATTACCTTTAATTTAGTAATTGTATTTTTTATTTGAATATTGTATTTTATTAGAGTGCGTCTCTTGAAAGACGGTTTTCCATAAGTCATGGAAAGACCAAAGTTTAAAGTGTAAATTAGAAGAAATGAAGACAAAATTTCTGAGTTGTATGAGCAGGGTTATAAAATTTATAACTACTACACGTTGTATAATAAAACTTAATATTGCAACAAAAACATTTTACTTTTTATTATTCTAATTAAACCCTGTCTTTCCATAGTTTATAAGAGGAAGGGTCAAAATGGGTGAACTTTGGGCTTGGGATTGGGTTTTCTGGTGGGCTAAATTGAAGCCTATAACTAAAACTAACATAAAAAAATGAGTTCGTTTGAAAGACGGTCTTTATATAAATTATGGAAAAATTTAAATTTAAATGGTAAATTAGAAGAAATAAAAATAAAATTTTTGGATTGCATTAATTGGGTCATAAATTTATAACTACGAAGTACTCCATAATGCATAATTTTTTTAATATTGCAACAAAATCCTTTTACCTTTTTATTATTATAATCAAATTCCGTCTTTTCATAAATTTATGGAAAGAAGATCATTCCCAAGAATTTATATTAGAACATCAAATTAAAGCAACTAACAAAAAGTCTTGGAAAAACTGTCTTTTCATAGACATATAAAAAGGCGGAGTGTATTTATAATAATAAAAAGGCAATATTGAAAACGTATTATGTAACGTGCAATAGTTATAACTTTAATGACCCGATTAATGCGACCTGAAAATTTTGTCTTCATTTCTTCTAATTTGCAATTTAAACCTTGTTATTTTCATGGATTATGGAAAGACTCTCTTTCAAAATACAAACTCATTAACTAACATGAGATAAACTTAGAAAAATCATGCAAAAATGCAAAAAGTTCAAAAATCAACTTAAAATAATCAAATAAATATTTAAATATTTAAATTATATAAATTAAAAATAATATAAAAGTAATAAAAAGTTCAATATCAAATCAAAATAATTAAATATAATTTTTTAAAATTTAAACTCATATAAAATTCTAAAATATTTAACATTGAATCAAAATTAAACATTAAATATAATAAAGTAACCAAAATTAATTAAAAATTATATTCAAGTATTCAAAAAATTAAATATCAAATTAAAATAATTAAATGTCAAATAAAAAACATAAAACATCAAATTAAAGAAATTTAAATTCATATATAAATTCTAAAAATCCGACGTCAAATCAAAGTAATTAAAAAATTCAAATATGAAATTAAAATAATCATAAAAATAAAATAGTTATAAATCAAAAAAAATGTGTGGCATTAAAAATGTTAAACATCAAATAAAAACACAAATATGTACTTCAACTTAGAATAAATAAATATCAAATAAAAACACTATAATACACATTTTATTAGAATTGATAAACATCAAATTGTTACACTAAAATTACGTTTAAAAAACTTAAATACGCATAAAGTTAATTAAAATATCAAGTGTCAAATCAAAATGTGACACTGATATCGAAATATATAAAACACCAGTATTAATATTTTAAAAAACTAATTCACGCCTAGAAACATCAAAGGATACACACAAAAAAATAAAAATAATCTTAAAAAAAGAAACATCAATATCAAAATTTGTAGGACTCGTTGAAAAACAAACATATCAATCAAAATGAAAGTATAAATTAAAAATTAAGATAGTGTAATATCATTAACTAGTGTCAACATGTATAAAATGTCAAATAATTAACATGTAAATATGAGATTTACAATAAAATATCAAAATTTAACATTAAAACACATGTTTTTAGTGAAATAAAGGCTTATGAAAAAATATCAAAAGGTTTGGTTAAAACATCAAGTACTGATAAATAAAACATCAATTACTTATAAATGAAAATCGAGTCTGGTAGTAAAAACCCGAGCATTGTGCGAAAATAGGAAAAAATTGACGCGCAAATTTCTCCAACAAAAATTCTTGACCCGTGAGATTCTTTTGACCTTATGCCCAACATCCCAAAAAGTGGTATTTATACCCATATCCCTCATTTCTCTCCCAAACTTTCTTAAATTATATTTGGAACCCCATCTCTATTTGAACTTCATCATATTGCACATTAATCCTTGGTCTCGCACAAGACTTTGTCAACAACGTGTGTTTAAATGTGAAAATATAATAAATATTAAATAAAAAGTACAATAAAAATTTCTATATTTAAGTTTATAAATTTTAGTGCTTAATTTAACAAATATAGTGCGTAAATGAATATATACAGTGATTAGCTTCTATTGGTTTGGGCCGAACTAGTCGGAACTCGGAAGTCTCATTAGTATTTGGCCTTTCATCTTTCTTCGTACCCTTTATATTTGTTTAGACATAAAGGCACAAATATTTAATTTATGTTTAGCGGTTTTATGATACTCCTTTTGGGGAAACTTATGTAAGCCTTCAGGCAACGCTTGATTTAAGCCATTTCTTGGCAACTCGTATTTTTAATGAAAAGAGAAGGACACCTTTCAAACTCCGTCTTTGACGGTTTAAATAATAAAAAAAGAAAAAAATACACTGAACTGTCTATAACTTGTAAGCCACTTGTTAGGAGACCTCATCTTAACTATTAACCTGTCCTAGAATCATGTTCGCAATAATATATTTTACATTTTTAAAACATATACCTCCACTATAAATATTTGGGAATAACCCTATATACTTCACTACGTGTACATATAATTTTGAGATAATTCGAAATACAAAAACAATCCTAACTACTTTACATAAGTGCAAATATAACCCTGAAAACTATATTCCGGCCTTGACTAGCCATTTCCGGCCATTGACTGACCGGAAATAATCAAAATGCTCTTTTAGCCTAACATAAAAATTTGAAAGACAAAATGCCCCTTGCCCCGCCGTTGTTCTGCCACCACCGCCACTGCTCACCACCGCTGCCGCCGCTCCTATTGGCACTCCGACTAGGCCACAACCACCACCACCGTGCCGGAAAACAAATTAAAGTCGCCACATAGCTAGCACCTTCCCAACCCTAACACCGCAACGACCATCTTCCCGCCCTAACACACCACCCACCACCCACCACCCACCACCCTTCATCTTCACGCCTTGCCTGAAAACACCCCAAGCACCACCCACCGTGTCGTGCCTTCACCCCTCCGCCACCGGTCCACCTCACTGCCATCTCCTCCGGCCTAAATCCATAAAGCAGGGAGGAGTGAAAGCAAATTTAGGTAACTAAAAAAACCAAATATTTTCTGGGACGAGGGAGTTCTCACCTGATAGGCTTCGTTGTCGGAGCATTTGACCTCATTTTCATTGGCGTTGGCGAAATCCTCTAGCTGATCATAAATGAATTTAGTCTTAGGAACCATGTCAGTGGTACAAAAATGGATAAATTATAAATTAGTAGGGGTAGAGTTTTTGAAGCACATTCCAATAAGCGGTAGTAGAGGGTTAGGGGTGAGGGGGGTTGTGGGGCTCAGAAAATGAAACATTATGGGTATAATAGTAACTTTACTAATTTTGGTTTTTATTTTTAAAAATATTACAGGGTTAAAATCAACATTTCATCCAATTCCGGCCTAAATCTGGCGGAAAAGGTAAATTTGCACATACACTAACTATTTAGGGTTTTGTTTGCACTTTCATTTACCGAAATGTTATATTAAATCTGGCGGAAAAGGTAAATTTGCACATACACTAACTATCTAGGGTTTTGTTTGCATTTTCATTTACCGAAATGTTATATTTGTACTTAAGTGAATTATGTAGAGTTATATATCCCCTTTTCTCTAAATATTTTAAAAGTTAATTGTTGCAACACGTAAAGGTTGACATAAAACTAGAGTTGTCAACCTCTGATATGAATTGAGAAACCGACCTAAACCAATGCGACTGAAGTTAATTCAAAATTTGATTCTGACTCGAGAGATATCAATCTGAACACGAAACAATTGAACTCAACCCAAAAATCTGTTCGGAACCATGAAATATTGACCCGAACATGGATCCTATATGTTTGAATTCTACCCGAAATCCAAATATGTCCAACTAATGTTGGCCCGAACATGAACCGAAATCATCCTGAACACGTAAACAATTTAAACCCAATTCAACTCGATAAATTAGCTATATAACCCCTACGGATAATCAACTCAAAACTAATGTAATTATAAAAAGTCAGCTTGCATTTGATATGAAACCAAGTCAACTTAGTTATAACTCAAACAAATAAATTTTTGGGAAAAACACAAAACTAACCCTATTAAATTTTGAAAGTGCCAATATTACCTTTCTAAACTTACCCTAAGATTTTGAGAAATTGTGCAGTTATACACGAATTGCACTGTCTGGCATTGACTGAAAGAAATAAGACGTTGACATACTCTTAAAAGACAAAAGTACCCAGGAAAACTCAAAATTTCATGACTATTCAAACCCTAGGCTTAAAACAGAATTATTTTTCTCTTCAGCTACCGCCTCCGCCGCCGCTGCCCAACACTCTCTCTAACCATCACATAACCCCCTACTATCACACCACTTCCGCTTCCCAACACCACTTCCGCTCACTGCACTGCTAGTGCCATCGTCACTCTGTCGCCGACCCTAAAACCCTAGCTCACCACCGCCAAACACCATCCCCGTCACCATCTTAGTCATCTTTCTCACCCTGCCCGCCACCATCTCCCCCACTCCATTGTAGCTCCTCAAACCCTAGCTCACCACCACTCAGCCAGCATCACCCCTACCACCATCTCAGCCCGCCTCCTCACCCTGTTCCCATCATCTCCCTCGTTTCGTCACTGGCTCTCAAACCCAAGCTCACCACCGCTCCGCCCACCATCATCCAGCCCACTATCTCAGCCCTCCTCTGTACCTCACCCACCACCATCTCCCCTCCATCATCACTCCTCAAACCTTACCTTGCCACTGTTCACCCTCCTCCTCACCCTCCCGTCACATAGCTAGTTATCCATCCCGTCACCAACTTTCACTAATCGAAACCCCTTCATTCTCACCCCCTCCTATCTTCACCCGCCACTTGCTGCAATGTTTCCTATTGATATAATAGGGAGGGAGAATTGATGCCTCATCGCCGGAAAGAATGAATTTGAAGCTGCAGTAGAGAATAAGGGGGAGAAGGGTTGTAGACGATGACGATGACGATTTTGTCAAGGTTTGGGGCTGGGTCCAAGTTAAGGGGGAAGCGGTAGGCTGCAGTAGAGAAGAAGGGTGGGAGAAGGATAGGATTTAGAAATAGAAAAGGGTAAATTATAGTTTTTTTTTATACATTTTATGTATTTTTAATTTTTTTTAAGAAAGATGGAAAATTTATCTTCTTACAGATTTCCAGTTAAATTGGCCGTTAATGAAATAGTCAACCAAGTTTAAGGATAGATTGACACTTTCAAATTTTTACAGGGTTATATTGCCACTTTCGACCAAACATAGGGTTAAAAATGCACTTTTCTCTAAATGTTTTAGACATACTTATGAGAATAAAGTGGGATTTCAATTTATTAAAAGTCTACAAATATGATTACGTAGAGTCAACTCATAACCTGAATACACACGAATAAGTTTAAAATTTACAAGTACGATAAAGTTTATATATTCTAATGATCATAATAGTTAAATAAAGAGAGATGTGTAGTTAGAATTATAATTTTGAATCAGTAATCATAGAAAGTACACTAAATATTTATTTCAAAAATCATTTTGCAAACGAATATAATTTTCTTAAAATAAATTATAACTAAAACTTACAAGTTACAGCAAAATAAAAACCCGATAATAATGCAATTGTAATAATAATACTATTGAAACATAAACTAAACTAACTATAATTTAGCGAATAGCATAATAACCCTATCCAAAATGATTCAACCTGAAATATACATGAATCCAATATGAAACATATTAAAAAATAACTGAAATGATCCGACTCGAACAAAACACAAGTACAGGAAATGGTACGATAGTAACCCTACTAAAAAACACGACACGATCAAACCCAATAATATTCAATAATTAAGTATGCATCACGATGGACTTCCTCAGCATCACGACATACTTCAACAACTTCTTTAAATGGTTTAGTTTGATTTTGATATTAGATCTATGTAGTTTGTTTGATTGTGATGATTCTTGATGTTTGATGTTCAATCTCTATTATTTGTTCTTAGATTTTGTTGATTCTTGTTCCATATCTATATTTTTACTTTCGGCTGGAAACCTCAGGTTTCCGGAAACTTTTTTTAGAACCACCAAATTAAATTCTGAATTCGAAACTGGATTCAAACTTCAACTAAAGGCTGCCTTTGATCGATTTCGATCAAAGGCAGGATCAGAGTAACAAGGTTCATATAATCTGTTGGGGAAATTTTCTGGTCTAAGAGAAAGACAAGTAGAAGGAAAGTGTAGGAGAATGGAATGAGATGTATAAATATAAAGGCAACATTCAAGTCGTGTATTACACTTTCCTTAAGGCTCTATTTGTTCCCTTTTGTGTGTATATGGTACTGAAAAAATATGCTCTAGGATAAAATGAAGCTTTGTTGACAATAGTTTGCACTAACTACTTCAACACCGAAAAAGAAAAAGAAAAAGAGCATAATGGTTTCTTGTAAATGGATGGTAATTTCCTGCAGCAAAACTCCACCCTTCCGACCTCTAGTTATAGATCTAAATGGCCTTCCCAATAGATACAATGTTAGACGATGAAGAGTCATGTATCCTGGAGTTGCACCCTTTGAGATTTCTTGAATGATTGATCACATCCTTTGTTGAATGGTGACTTGTATATTTTCAATAAAAAGAAAATACCAACAATCCCCTGCCATTTTTTATAATTGAAAAATATCTTCTAGGTCTTTTAACCCACTCTGATAACCTGTGCATTAGCAATGAAGTTTTTCGATTGAACCACTACCTTAGTGAATGTTTCTATAACTCGTCGAGCCGCTTGGTAAGCTAGCTTTGAACCAATGGTTATGTAACGAGCCACATTATCATCACATACATATTCGCTTCCTCTAAATTTCCATAAAACAACACATATCAATACATGTGCCCAAATCATTTTCATGAATGTTTCCAAAATTCAAGCCAGAACTTTGATTGACTTTAAGTCATACACTCACATAGTCAAGTTCATATGCCCCCGCCATACACATTATATTTTTTTCATGCAAACAACATATGAATACATCGTATTTGACATTTTTTGAACCTTTTAAGAACTCTAAGTGAATCCACTCATATACTAGATGGAAATGAACACCATATTCTCAACTAGTGCTCCAACCATTTAACAATGTACTTTTCATTCATTGAATCCAAGAATTTTCTAGCGTCAAATTGAGGTTTCCACCATTGTATGATCTATATTATGGATTTCAATCCCATCTCAATAGATGTTTCCACCACCATATCTCCACTTAATCCTTTGGTTAAAGGATCTGCCAAGTTCTCTTTGGATTTGACGAAGTCCACGTTTATGACTCCTCTTGTGATCAAGTCTCTAACCATACCATGCCTCGCTCCAATATGTCTCGACTTTCCATTATACACTTCCTTATACGCCCTTTCAAGGGCCAAGTTACTATCACAATGTATAAATATATGCGATATAGGCTTAGGCCATATTGGTAATTCATATAGCAAATTACTCATCCATTCACTTCTCTGCTTGCTACGACTAATGCTACAAATTCAGCAATCATGGTGGAGTCATTGCATACATTAAGCTGCCTATCACACTTGCATAATTAGCTTATAATTTAGCTTCTCCCTTATTTTTCACATAGAGTAATTTAAAGTCAGTGGGAGTTGAGGTTGCTTGCAATCATAATGAATGAACTTCTTAAGAAGTTTCTCAATGTAATGAGACTGTGAGAGTATTATTGATCCTTCATATTTCTTTATTATTGTCCCAAGAATAACATCAGCCTCTCCCATATCTTTCATTTCAAATTTAATTGAAAGAAACATTTTGGTTTCTAACACTTGCACGAAGTCAGAACCAAAGATTAACATGTCATTAACATACAAACAGATTATGACACCTTTCCCATTCACATACTTGTTGTAAATGCTTTTATCACATTCATTGACATTAAATCTACTATCAAGTATCACTTGATCAAACTTTTGATGCCATTTCTTCTGAGCTTGTTTAAGCCCATACAAGGATTCACAAGTTTTCACACTTTGTGTTCTTGTCTAGGTACTACAAATCCTTCAAGTTGTTTCATGTAAATCTCTTCTTCAAATTCACCATTCAAGAATGCAGTTTTAACATCCATTTGATGAATATACCACTTTTGAATTGTTGTTATTGCAAGCAGTACCCGTATCCTAGTCATTCTTTCTACTGGAGAGTAAGTATCAAAATAGTCAAGGTCATGCTTCTGTGAGAATTATTTGGCTACAAGTCTTGCCTTGTACGTGTCAATGGTTTCATCCACCTTCATTTTATTTTTGAAGATCCAATTACAATCAATGAGTTTAGAACCAGGTGGTAAGTCCTTGAGTATCCAAGTGTTATTACTCCTGATTGTGTCTATTTCATCATTTATTGCCTCCTTAAAAAATGAAGCATCATGAGATCTCATTGCCTCATCAAAAGTATTTGGATCAGTCTCAGTATTGAAACAATAAGGCATTCTATAACTCAATTCATCTCTTGTTCCTTCTACAAGACAAGTAATAATATTATAATAAAATGATTTGGCCTTTCTTGCTATTTTGCTCCTTTCCAACTCAATGATTTCATTTTTTTCTTCAATAGAGTCATATATTAATTTTCTATTTGTTTAGAATCATTCTTAATGCTCCTTGGAATAGAGGTAAACATTGTTTCATCAAATATAAAACCTATTGACTCTATAATATTATTAACTGAAATAGAGTCATTAGGTTCATGACCATAAACCTATAAGCTTTGCTATTAATTGTGTATCCTATAAAGATGCATTCCACATCTCTTTCTCAAAACTTCCTTTTCTTTGGTTCTGGGAGTCTAACTATGGCTGTACAACCCCAAACTCTCAAAGGATTGAGATTAGGCTTCTTTTTTGCCAAAGTTCATGAGGGGTTATTGAGTTCTTTTTTTTTGGAACTCTATTGAGTATATAACAAGTCGGAAGTACAGCTTCTCCCTAAAAACCTTGGCTAAGGCATGCAGTAGTCATCATGGTCTTAACCATTTCCATCAATGTTCGATTATTTCTTTTAGCCACACCATTTTATTGTGGTGTATAAGGAACAATTACCTCATATTTAATACCAGTAGTCTCAAAGAATTCTTTTTCAAAGTACTCACAACCTCTTTCAGTTCTAAGACATTTAATAGATAAATCACATGCAAGTTCAACTTTTTGTTTGTATATCTCAAACATTTTCATTACTTGACCTTTGAAATGCAACAAATAAACATGGCAATATCTTGTAGAATCATGAATAAAAGTTTCAAAAATACTTATTGCCTCCTAAAGATGGTGTTGCATGCAAATCACATAAATCACTATGAATCAATTCAAGCATGTTTGATTTTCTTTCAATGTTTGTAAATGGTTGTCTAGTGATTTTTGTTAGCATACAAGTATTGCATTTTCCATCATCAATTATAGAACATTTAGGCAAAAGATCAAATTTAATCATGTCATGAATCCTTTTATAATGAACATGTCCTAATCTATTATGTATTATGCCATAAAATAGTAGAATACTCAATCAAGTAAGCAACAATTTCTTTCATTTTATTGATATGCATTACATTTAGTTTGAACATAATACCACAAAGGTAACCCTTTCCTACATACATCTCACCTTTGGAGATTACAATTTTATTGGTTTCAGTAATTTGTTTGAAACCAAATTTATCGAGAAGCCATGCGGAGACTAAGTTCAGAAACACACAACACATTAGTGAGTGTAATCACTTTTTTCGGATGTGAATTTAAGATCAACTTCTCCTTTGCCGTTAATAAGAGCAGTTGTTGAATTTCCCAGGTAAACTACAACACTTGGATCATCCACACCTTGCAAGTTCTTGAAGAAACTCTTATCCTTGCATATGTGACTAATGGCACCCAAATCAATCCACCAACCAAAGTTTTCATCAACAATGTTAATTTCTGAAATCATGATTACAAGAGGTTTGTCATCATTGCCTCCATGCGAAGAGTTAGGACCTTTATTTTTGAGAAGTCTACATGCATGCCCGTAGTGTCCATCCTTTTTTGCAATGATAGCACTTTCATTTTTTCTTCTTATTTGGATAGTTGCCATGACCACCATTATAAGACATTTTCTTAGACTTGCTACTTTGGTCTTCTTCAATCACATTAATATTTGTGACTGGATAATTTCATTTGCAATCTTCTTTTATTTGATAATTTTCATGCACTCTCAACTCTTTCTCAACACAAAGAGAATTAGCTAGACCCTCAAGAAAAATCTCTTACTTTTTATGTTTGAGATTTCTT